>MU227097.1:769921-808116 GCA_018584345.1 Thuja plicata | reverse complement strand
TATTACAATATGAACTATGTATAATGGAACCGATGCATAGTAAAACTTGTCATAATGCAGTTCCATACTTACTTGTGCAATCTAGTTAGATGTAGTGATGTCACTAGATCCAGTGGATGGGGTGTCATCATTTGCATTGCTTGTTCCAGCACCTTCAGTGTTTGTGGCTTTTACCCACATCTTGTTTCTCATTCTTTTGATGTCATCAATGGCAGTTCCATTGGGATGTGTATTTGTGTCTTTCAGTTGGTCTTTGCAATCTTTTATCACATGTCCAACCTTATGACAATGTAAACATGCCATACTTGGATTGGTCCAACCTCTTGACCTTCTGGTCCATTTTCTCATACAGTTGGCATCAATATGACCATACCTTCCACATGCTATGCAATTTACCAATGTGTTATAGTCCCAAACATATGAGTTACCTTCTCTTGTTGGTTTGTAGCTTTTATCAGTTTCCTTTGGAGTCCACACCTTGTTGTTCTTTTTCCAACATTCCTTATGTGTATGTCCATTCATCTTGCATGTAGGACAATACTTGTCCATGTAGGTTTTTCTCCTTGGATTTGTCACTTTGGATCTACACTCATATGCCTTGTGTCCTTTCTTTTGATATTTATAACAATTACCAATAAAAGTAGATTGTGCTTGAGAAATACCTTTCATTTTGTTTTTGCAGATGTTTGAGGTGTGGCCTAGTTTTCCATAGTGATTGCATGACAGCATCTTGGATCTTGGGGTTGTGAAAGAATTCCTCTGATCTGGCTGATTAGAAGATTCACCATTCTCATTGTACCCTAATCTTGTGTAGTTGTTGACTCTTCTTTGTCCATCAAGAAAATCATCCATCCTTCTGTTGATCCTCAGCCTTTTTGATTAACTCGTTGTGTTGATTTTGGACTTTGATTTCATGCTTGAACTTCTCATTCTCTTCTCTTAGCTCACCAATGATCTGTATTCTTTCAATGAGTTCTGTATTTAATCTGTTTTCTTCTCTACTCATAAGAATAATCTGGTTGGTAACCTCATGGTGATGCTCAGTGAGTCTTTGAATCTCTAATTCTTTCTCTTGTAGTTTCTTTGTAATTTTTCTCCTATCATCAATGGCTAGTGTTATTTCATTTTCATCTTTTCTTGCATCATTCATGACATCAATCATTTTTACCATTTGAGTCTCTTGACCAATTTGCAGCATCTTGATTTGATCTTTCAGATGTAGATTGATCTCTTGCATACTTGTAATTTCTTCAGCTGATGCATTTGAAGCTTTGCTCAATGATGATTATGTTGTTTCAAAGAAATCTATTATTTCCAATTCGTTGTAGTCTTTCTCATTCAACCTGGTGTCCATAATATTTCTTTCATCAAGAAGTTTTCTCAACTTTATCTTCGCCTCCTTATACTGCTCATAGTTTATTTGCATCTGTAACTGCTCATTCTCAATAGTCATGTCCATTCTGAACTTGTCCATTGCTCTGATCTTTGCTCTCAAGTCTTTAAGCTTTTCAAGAGAGAGATTTAGCTCTGATACCAATTGTTGGAATTATATTGAGATGATGTACTGAGAGGGGAGGGGTGAATCAGTACCTTTAAAACTTTTCTTGGTTAGCCCATTAACCCTTAATCATTACTTTGTAAATTATCTTATCTAATTGTTCATCTTTCTTTATGCATATGCAATCATATCATAAGTTCTCTTAGTATGTAACCATAACAGAAATATTCATGAAAATAGATAACACATGACACAAGATATGATATCGCAGAAAACTGTTGTTAGGAAGTAAAAACTGTGATGGGGATTATTACCCACAAGACTTCACTATCTGCAGATAATAAGGGGTCGGTTAAGGCTTACAATTGGTCACTTATGATGACCTACCCTATTAGGAGTATTACAGTGGAGACCTATTAAGATCTACTTCGTTTGAAGCTTTAGCAACACTATTAAGTGTGCACTCTGTTAAGAGATTTGGAAAGAACTGTTAAGTCCACCTTCTACACAAGGATTTTAGATGTGATGCACTTGTTAGAATGCAACTACATAAGTCTTTTATCTAATGATGTATGCAATCTTTAATTGCTGATAACAGATCCTATAAAGCTTCATACATTTAAGTAATCATCCTTTCATGATTGAATAATACCTTTATCTGCTTGTCGGTAGCCTCTGTGTGTTCTTGACAACTGATGTGTTCTATTTCTAACCTTTGCATGAATTCTACCTTTTGCTCCTTAGATTCTCTGCGTGGCTATCAAAAATAATGAATTCATGTACTCACAATTGAGTTTGAACATCTATTTATACCAACTTAGGCTCAATTCTTGATTCATGCATCATAAGTTAACTCTAGATCCAAGGTTTACAACTTGACCTTGATCTTTAGTTAGATATGTTTTAGATCCGTTAGGATGCTTTAAAACATTTACATAAAGCTTGCTTGACCCTCAAGTTATTATTTAAAACAAATAAAAACTCTATAAATAGAATTACATTGCTTTATCCGTCGTGTAAAAATCAGATCTACAATTTGTGGGTTCTTTAACTGATTGTCAGTTCTGACGGTCGGTTTTCTTTGTCGCCCGTGTTCCTTTCTTGAACTTGTCATCGAGTATGCCTTTTCTGTTCTTGTCAGGTTAGTTCTCAAAACTATGTCACTGGTAATGCTTGTGGTTGCCAGTGATGCTTGTCGATTCCATACTTAGCATTTTTCTTGTGACGTTTGTATTCTGTCGGGTATGCTCGCTGTTCGCCGGTAATGCTTGAAGTCTGTCGGTGATGCTCATAGTCTGGCGATAATGCTTTAGTCTGCCAGTGAACTTTGTCAATGTTTTTCACTAAGTGTACTAATGGAAAAATAATGTCTTCACTAGATGATTATAGCCCAAGGTCCATATGTATGAGAAGATAACATAAATCAAAATACACCTGAAAGAAACAATGAGAAATACCTCTCAAGTGATAAATTACCACGTAGACCATTAGTGGGGAATGAGAATGCTCCTCTAATATATCCAATTCAGAGTGAAGTATAAAAGAATAATCTTCATAGGCTATGTTGCACTCACATCCAAGATGTAAGGAAGTTAAGGTAGCGGAACAACTTCCTACTCTAACATTGAGAGGAGGGTTATGCAAAAGCTTTTTCGTATCTTTATAACAGTTACAAAAATATAATAGAAATAAATATAAATAACATGCAAACCACAACACAATGATGTAAGGGGTGTACAAAAGGTATAAGATAAAATAAATGGAGAGTGCTTTTGATTTCTTGATTAGAATAGCATACAAAATTATGAAGAAAGCTATTATGGAAACCTCACTGGGACAATCCAAGATAAAGTAATGGATTAAGAGGAGTGATAAAGGTAGCAAAGACAAGAGTAAAAGTAAAATAAAGTGCAATTTAGATCTTTTTGGTTAGAAAGGGGCTCTAGAAGCTCCCTAGAAGGACTTGGACATTATCTCTATCCCTTAAAAAAGATTTTTAGTTTCTTTTTTTTTTATGTTGGATCATAAAATTTGTTGGTTTTTTGGTTGGGTTATTTACGATGATAAGAAATTTTATGATAGCTATCATTTATCTTATAGCATAAATTTCTATATCTATATACAATAGCATTATCTTTATTTTTGTTTTGTTGTTGGGTCACACAGGGATCAACCTGGTTAATTTTTGGTTGGCTAGTTCTAAGTTTCTTATTGTTTCTAGTTTTATGATACTTTAGTTCTATTCTATGGTACTTGGGATTAGGTCCCTTACCCTTCTTATGTAATAAAAAGTGAAGTGATATGCATGCGGTAAATCCTATCGGTAAAAAAAATCAACACTCCAAAAGCCGCATAATATATTATTCACTTTCAACAAAAGAATACAAGACACTTGCAAAGAAAGCTTCTCATATTAGTATCACCAGTCAAAGGTTCAAGAGTAACACAATGGATATAAGACTATTACACACAACCTCCATCTCATGCACCTAATATAAGATAAATACAATATATAAAACTATCAAATGGTATCACAAAAAGCCATCAGCTAAAACCACCCAAAATGTTGTCCCACTTATCTCTAATCCAATATTCCCTATGATGTGTCAAAACACACACCAACATGTGTAACTCCATTTTACAACTTATTTAAGTGCTTAACACATTTTTATATTTCCTATTTTAGGAAACCCACCTTCTAGAGGCCATTAGTTTTGATTTGGGAGTCCAATTGATGAATCATTTGAAGAACAAGAAATATTTTGAACCATTCTAAATAGTTACAACTAGATATGCCATTTGCAACCATTTTTAATCCATTTAGAAGCTTCTAGAGCCTTCAAATTTTAATTCAAATCTTTCTTTCAAAACTTTTAGAAACAAAAACTTTATAATGTCTAAATCTAGACACGATCTTGCAACAAAAAATTACTGGCATGATTATTAAAAGTAAATACGTAGCTTTTGGTAAAATTTTAGACCAATATGTGCTCAAATGAGAACTCACTATAAATAGTAACCTTGTGCTAATGCAAGGATGAGATGTAGGAAATAAGGAAACAAGCAATTGAGAGGGGGAGGGGTGAATCAATTTCTCCAAAAACTCTTAACTCTTTAAAGCCCCAAAGCCCTTAAACTTTAAAACCCTTATGCATAAAACCATTATCTCTAATTTAGAATGAAACAAGCATGTATGCACAAATTATAAAAAATCCACAACACATAACACAAGGATTTTTATTGTGAAAACCATGATGGGGCTTAAGCACACAATAAAACTAATACCTAGTTAGAAGTATAAGCTTATTAAAAATGATGAATGCACATGCATTTAGGCACACTACCTAGTGCTCACTACTCAAACTACCTTGGGAACCAACCCTAAGGAAGACACATTGTCTTAAAAACAAAAATTAGACTACAAGGTGATGAATTTTTGAACTATTTAGTAGCATCTAATTATGCCTTGGTCAATTCCATAAAAGTACAATGATATCTTTCTTGCAATTATCTCTGACTCCTTCAAATAAGAAATTCAACCATCACTAGATCTACACAACTTCTTCACAAGCAATCCCTCATGTTCATGATCAATCCTTCTCTTGCACAACCACACACTTTTCTCTAATTCATCAACCCTTATATCAATAATAAGTCTACAAAAGCCCAACTTTCAATTTTAATCTTACCACGCCAAAAACAATGACCCTAATCAAAGAAAGTCAGCCAAACATAGCTTAGATCCTTCATAACCACCTTGAGATCATAACTCTTGCACAAAACATCTTACCGATCGCCCATAAAATGTTTTATTGAACAAGTCAGCCAAGAACATAAGAAAAATTATCACCAACTTGAAATTCCCGTTGTATCTCATCACCTTGATTGATTTGAACCACCAACTCAGTAGGTACATAATCCAAGAACATCCTTATGCATCATGAAGTTCAAACAAATAATCAAATCTATCTCAGCTAACGGATTTGACAACATTTTTTGTTATACCTCCAAGAACACTATCACCTTCCTTTGTAACACTTTAAAATGCCTTTTCGGCCTTCAGAATCATGAACCCTTTGAATGTAAGACACATCACCATGTCTTAAACATATTCCCAAGTGCACATCCAAAGATCTCAACCTGTTTATGTGCGCGAAGCCAAACTCTACAACTTTGTTACACTAGAAGACAATAAAGTAGTTAGTCACCATTTGTGATCTCATAACTTACTTAAATCATCATGTCAACACCTGAAACTTGACATGGACCTAGAAAACAACCTCTACATCATCCCATGAGGTGTGTGACTCCTCATCCTTGGTAACCGTTCTTCGCTATGCCTCTGAACATATTTTTCCTCTAGAAAAATTGTTTAATAGACACATTGACATCAATGACAACAAATCCAAACTTTCCAACAATCTCCCAATTTTTTATTGATGGAAACATGTGATGGGAAAACAAGTATACAATAAAAAACCAAAAACCTCCATCCTAGAAAGATAATCAACAAGAGTATCAACAATATCCACAATTATCTTATAGAGTATGTCTAACTCATCTTCCTTCATAATTTCTCTATCTTTACTCCCTTTGGGAACAAGCATCCCTTGGTTCTGATTGGATTACATAATATTCTCACTATCAGTTAATCCCCTTTAGATATGCACTCTTCTTTTTAGCTAAATCTCTTTCTTATGTGCAAGTATATCTTATTTTTCACATGCTCTCTTCTCCCCCTTTGACATCAAAGACAAAGGTACATATTCACTCTAATATGTGTTGATTAATCATGCTCTTCTCTTCCTTACCTTTAACCATATCTTACCATGCTTACTAATCCCCCTGATTAGTAGCCTCCAAAACACCAATCCATCTTGAATGATATTTTTTTGAAGTGCACTGGATTGATGCAGTCCTTTGCATCTTTGTTCTGTATAGGAGGGGTGATTACCCCTAACTGGCCTCTGAGATTTGACTCTTTTTTGAAATTATCCTTAATCTTCTTTCTCTTTGACTTGTTTATATGCTTCTATCTATTATTTTTCTTTATCTTCTCTTTTCCTTTGTCAATTTTCTGCATTCCTTTGACATTCTGATTTTTCCACTCCATTTTTTGTTTCTTATCTTTACCATTTTTCTGCATATTTTTGTCCATTCCTACTGGACCACATTTGTTCACTTTCATGTTTCTGCAATATTTGGCAATCTATGTAGATATATTACAACAAAAACGTATAACAATCTTCTATCTACTTTCTTCAACCTTCATTATTGCACATGAACATCTTAATTTTTCCCTTTTGACAGAATCATTCACCTTTTTCACACCACTGCATATGCTTGAGGCATTATTATGCCTTTTACATCTAGGAAAATTATTTTTCTTTCTGTAATTCACAACTTTATGACCAAACTTGCCACAAGAAAATTACTAACCACTGAATTTCTGAGGTTTTAAAAGTCTAGCTAGAGTCTTCTTAGTCTTGATCTTCTTCCTTTTAGTTTTAGGCATGTCTTCACTAGATTTATAACTTTTTCCTTTCTCAAGTGTAAGACCATTGTTGTTATTTGAGTTCCTCTGACTTTCAAGCAATGACTCAAGTTTGGATGCCTTGATCTTGAGCTTCTCCCTATGGTCATTTTTAATCACAAGTTATTATTTAATAGTTTTAGTCCAATCATCATCAATTGGATCAACCTCTGATATTAAGCAAATTTGATCTTGAGAAATCCTTCTCCTATTCTGAATACCCTTGTTCATGTCACCAATAATCTGATTTTTTGCATGCTTTAGTCTCACATAACTTTGTTTCTTCTACTTTATCACATGATTTTGTGCTTCCTCTTCTCCACTTGTGTAGGCATCATCATTAGTAATCACTATGATACTAGGATCTTGGGTCATAAATTTTTGTACTTGTCTTTGACTACTACTGATCATCAAAATCAATTCCACTAAACCTGGATAGATTCTCAAGGCTTTCATCCACCTTCACATTGGCACTCTCTACTAGCTTCATCAACCTCTTGTTGTAACACCTCTATGCCTTACTTTTGGTAGAGTAGCCAAGTAATATACCTTTATCACTCCTTGCATTAAACTTGTTGATGTCCTCATCTCTTTTGATGTAGCATTTACTACCAAAAACTCTAAAGTACTTGGAAGTAGGCATACTTCCACACAAAAGTTCATAAGGTGTCTTACATGTTCCTCCTTTTATTTGCACTTGGTTAAGAGTGTACACTGCAGTGGTGACTGCTTCTCTCCAAAACATCTATGGAAAATTCCTGTCATGAATTATAGTCCTAAAATTGTCAGAATGAATCTATTCTTCCTCTCCACCACTCCATTATGTTGTGGGGTCTATGGAGTAGAAAACTATCTCCTTATTCCACACATCTCATAGAAATTATTGAACTTGCCTTATGTGAATTCACCTCCTCTATTAGATCTTAGGCATTTGAGCTTCAACCTTGTCTCATTCTCAACCATAAACTTGGAGATCTTAAATTTTTTAAAGGCTTTAGACTTCTCTTTCAAGAAAGTCACTCATACCATCCTTGAGTAATCATCAATGAGAAACATAAAGTGTCTGTCACCTTGCAAGCTTCTTGTCTTAGCAGGACCACACAAGATCCATTAGAATTTTCAGATTTGGAATGGAAAGTAAATCTTTTTTGCTTACCCATATGACAATCCTTATAAGTAGTATTATAAGGATTCTTCACCCTAGGAAAATTTCTAACAGTAGAAGTATAACTTATAGGAACAATGTTATCAAAGCTCACATGACATAACCTCTTATGCCATAACCAACTTTCATCTATTTGAGAAATCAAGCAACTTATCATACTAGTATTCAAATGAAATAAGCTACATTTTGTCTTAGCTCCTATTTCTATCTCTATCCCAGAGTTATTCAAGATCTTTCATGTGTAATTCTTGAAATGCAGGTCATACCCTTTGTCCATCAACTGCCCAACACTTAGAAGATTATGTTTCAAACCATCAACATATAGTGCATCATCAACATTATTCTTGCTATATAGTGAAATAGAACCTCTTCCTCTGATCATACCACTAGAATTATCTCCCCCTCTTATCATACTGTCATCATACTTCTCAAAACTCATAAATTTTCTCTTTTCACCAGTTATATGATGAGAGCATCCATTGTCTATCACCCAATCATCCTTTTTGAGAACTTGAGTAGCTAGGGCTTTCTCTTCACCGACACAATCAAAAGAACTAAAAGGCATAGAATCTTCAGACTTGGAATTGTCTTCTTTAATAGAAATGAAAGAACTGGTAGATTTAGGATAGTACCTTCTTCCTTAACACCAATGAATGAACTAGTAGGAATAACATCTGCAGGTTCAGTATCCTAATATTTGAAAATAAAGAACATGAACTCATCATCATTCTTGTTAGATTCATCATCTATAACTCCTTCATCATCACTGTGATAAAATTATCAGATTTTTGCAATAATAGGTCTATTCTTTCATTTCTCATCTCTCTCTAGACATATAGAAGCAAAGTGTCCTATCATATTGCATGAAAAACATTTGACAAGCAAATTTCCTTTGTACTTACCAATAGTAGCTCTAGGTACTCTCTTTGTAAACACTGCTTCCAACCTTTCAAGCTCTCTTTCTTCTTCTTCTTCCATTTCCTTCATCTCCTTCCCATATCTTTCCAACCATTTATTTGGGCATCTTTTACTTGGTTATGATCTTTGCATGTCCTTCCTAGGTACACTAGCTTTGAATGTAGTCTCAACCTTAGGTAGTGCATCACCAAATGTACTCAATTAAAAGGTAGTAAGCTTACCAACCAACTTGTCTCTTGTCACGTCTATCACTATCCTACTCTCCTCAATAGCTGCAACTTTGTGACTGTAGGCAAGGGTAGTGGTCTCAACACTTTTGCAACAATCTCACATTCTTCTAAGGTACCTCCATCACATCTGATAGTAGTCACAAGCTCATTTAACCTAATAATGTATGAAGAAATATTTTCATCTTCACTCATCTTAATACTTTCATACTTGTCCTTCAAGCTCTACAACTTGGCAACCTTCACTTCCTTGTCTCCTTCATGCAAGGTCTACAACTTCACCCATATCTCATTAGTTATCTCCAATTCCATGACATTGGTTATTTCAGTATCAGACAATGTACTCAACAAGGTTTCCTTTTCTTTGATATTTTCTTTAGCATTTGCAATCTCCTATGGAGTAGTAGGGTTTTCACGAGGAATATAAGGTTACTTAGTAACCTTCCAACAATCTTCATCAATGCATCTGAGATGATTTATCATACGGCTCTTCCAAAAAGTATATATAGATCCTTCAAATCTTGGACTATCCTTCTCATATGCTACCATCTTCGGATCTCCCTCAAGCTATTAGACTTCCTTCAAGAGACCAAAATTCAATACCAATTGTAGGAAATAAGGCAACAAGTGACTGGGAGGGGGGGTTAATCAGTTGCTCCAAAAACTCTAACTCTTTAAAACCCCTAAGCCCTTAAAATTTAAAACCCTTATGAATAAAACCCTCATCTCTGATTTAGAATGAAATAAGCATGTATGCACAAAATAGAAAACATCCACACCACATAACACAAGGTTTTTTTTTTTTTATTATTATCGTGGAAACCCAAATTAATGTGAAAACCATAGTGGGACTTGAACCCATAATAAGACTAATCCCTTGTTAGAAGTATATGATTATTATAAATGAGGAATACACATGCATTCAGACACATTTCCTAGAGCTCACTGCTCAAACTACCTTGGGCTCCAACCCTAAGGAAGACTCCTTATCTTACAAACACAAATCAGACTACAGTCTGATGAATTTTTGAACTATTTAGTAGCATCTAATTATGCCTTGGTAAGTTTCATTGAAGTACAATCAGATCCCTATTGCAATTCTCCCTGACTCCTTCAGATGAGAAATTCAACCATCATTGGATCTACACAACTAATTTACAAGAAATCTCAAGTGTTCGCGATCAATCCTTCTCTTTTGTAACCACACACTTCCCTAATTCATCAACCCTTATATCAAGAACAAGTCGAAAAAATCCTTACTTTTGATTTTTATCTTACCGTGCCAAAACCAATGACCCTGATCAAATCATGTCAACCAAACATAGCTTAGATCCTTCATAACCACCTCAAGATCATAAATCTTCCATAAAACATATTACTGATTGCCCATAAAACATTTTACTAATCAAGTCGGCCAAGAACATAAGAAAACTTATCACCAACTTGAAATTTCATTCAAATTGCATCACCTTGATTGATGCAAATTGCCAACTCAGTAGACACATGATATAGGAACATCCTTAGGCATCATGAATTTCAAACAAACAATCAAATCCATCATAGCTAACAAAATTTTCAGCATTTTATTATATACCCCCAAGAACATTTTCACCTTCCTCTGTAACACTTTAAAATTCCTTACGAACCATTATAATTACAAACCCTTTTAATAAAAGACACATCACCATGCCCTAAATATATTCCCATCTACGCAACCAAAGATCTCAACTTTTGTATGTGCCTGAAGCCAATATCTGCAACTCTATTCCACTGGCATACAGTAAAGTAGCCAATCACCATATGTGATCTCATAACTTACTCAAATCATCAGGTGAACACCTGAAACTTGACATGGACCCAGAAAATAGCCTCTACATCATCCCATGAGGTGCATGACTCCTCATCATCAATAATAATTCTTCACCATACCTCTAAACATATTGTTCCTATGGAAAAATTGTTTAATAGACATGTTGACATGAATGACAACACATCCAAACTTGCCTATATGAGACATCATTTTCCTAACACAACCAAGGTGTAGGCTCTTCAAAATTTCATGTTGAAAACCTCATCAATAGTATTCACACCAACACATGTATCTAATCATAAGAGAATTGCAAGCATGACCTATCTCCAAGTGTTCATAAGAACTTGTAACTAATAAATCTATGCCAAACTTTAAAATATAACATATCATCAACATGAAGAAATGAAGAAAATGATCATGTACTCAATAAAAAGATAATGACACAAAATCAATTGTTAATGTTACAACTACAAATTTGCAAAAATGAACGAAGAACATAACCATGACATCATGATCTAGCTACCTCCTCTTAGGAGATAATATGCAAGAAAAGCACTAGTTTCTAGAGAACATGTATCATTTCAAATCTCTAAGATGGAACCAAGAGTAAACCATGAAACAATATCAAACATACTCTAAACCTAGAATAAATATCTCCAATCACGTGAAGATAATTGTCTCCACATAGTGAGATTGAAAATATTGAAGAGCACTTTTGTAGCAATAGGATCTAAGAGTTTGTCCAAAATATTTGCAACACTAAAGATGATCATTGACCATTAAATGGTGAATCCTTATCACTACAATGAATCTCACTAAATTGTGATACCAAGTCACACATATCATTATGATAAACATCTACTAAATTAATATCATATATTCCACCCACACACATCTAAATCTTCAATAATACCAATTGGAACTAAGATCTCCAAGCCAATAAGATAAAAATATTGGAAATATCATAATCACAAGCTCTCACTTGAGTGTGTATACAATTTATCCATATAATTATGATAAAAATGCTCCAAGTCCTAAGTATTGACTACCTAGTTACTTAATCATTCATCCTCTAATCTCAAAGCAGTCATACCAATGCACAAAACCACAAACAAGACCAACTACCAATTTCTACATTAGCATTTAAATAATTAAGTGGATATAAGAAATCCACATTCAATTCATCCAGGTAATTGGAAAGTAGATACAACCTAAAATATCACATAGCTCATAGATCATATGAATTAAAACATGAAAACTCATCACACATTAATAACCTACAAAGTGAGATACCAAAGAGAATAACCTTGTAGACATCAAGGCTCAAACACCAAATCAACCAAATATTTTATTTTCCAAACATGTCCATAATTGTGCACCATATTCAAGGAACTAAAAATTATTCCTAAAAATATGCAATTGTCTCCATCCAAAAAGCTCTAAGAGTTAACATAACAAATTCCCACATATCTACAAACCACAAATTTACGTTAACATGCAAAAGCATTTTTATGCAAATATGAGTCCACCAAAACATCCATGATAGATATAACCCATATTAAACAATTAAATATCATAGATTTTCACAAACCCACAAGTTTTTATTAATAATATATACCTATGAAATCATTGTGTTCATGAACATACATGAAAATATATGTCCACTCAAGTCTAAAAAACTTCAAAATAGTTAAACTAGAATAATGTAATAACATAGATAAGCATAACCATATATTCTAGATAAAAATATATATAAAACTCATCCAACCAACATGAAGTTATGACATGCAAGTACAACCAACCAAAAAGAAGTAGAGATGTGAGAACTTTAGGCCCATTTTTAGGCCAAGTCCACAACCATCATTATGTGCATGCATAGAATTATCTTAGAAGCTATTATGTAAGATTTCAAATCATCCAATGATCAACTTAATAGCCTACATGAATTCATGGCTAATAAAATAGTACCTTCCATTTCCAAGAACTTAAACCAAGCACTCAACATAAGCACACTGAACCAAACCATTTTCATGAAAACCAATATTTCTCCTTATTACCATGAAGCAAAAAATATATAGCCAAAATGAATACTCTAGTGCACGCAACTATGAAATGTAAGAATCACACCATATGTCAAGATTATCATACACTATCAAACAAGAGCTCTAAATCAATATCATATTATACAAAAATACATATTAAACTTCATAAAACTCCATCTTCTTCATCCTACAAATGCTTTTTTATAACCCAAAATCAAGATCAACTACAGTAATTTCAGTTAAACAAGGATTAACAATCAACTAGTTCCTTCAAAATAGGTTCCCTAGAGCTTGTTAGGCTAAGAAAACTTAACAAAAGAAATCCCTAGAAGCTTAAACACCATGAATCCTTCATGTGCAATACACGAAATCAAGATTTAAGTGACATGAAATTTAATACAACACACATTCATGCACATACAAATCTTAAAATTGAGATATGATACCAATTGAAAGGAAACAAGAATCCAAAAAAAAACTCAAACAATCAGTAAGAATGTTCAGTAATTAATGTTTTTTTAAATTTTTAAATCAACAACTCGATACAATCACATACTACTATACCACTAAATCAGAAACAAAAATAGTCAAATTCGCAACCATTATCCCTTAGAAGAAAGATAATGCAACTTACAAATTGAAAAAAAAAATAGTAGCAACAACACATGAATTCAACACTTCAGAACATGAAATAAGAAGAATAAGAAAAAAAAAGAGAGAAGAAGCACCAATATAAATGGGAAAATCCTTTCCTTACCCCAAAGGATCGAATAATGTATTAGTCAACAACAAACATTGTTATAATACACTTGTTGCCTCTTAGCCTTAGCATAAAAAATCACATCTTACTCTTCTCTAGAGGAAATATGAAAACAAAACCCCTGTAAATGAATATTTCTCCTCATAAAATTATATACCATTAAAAGTATGTATAAAATGCAAGATTGGGTTTCCAACACTTCTAAGTTTCATCTCCACAAACACTGCATGCATGAAACTACCGATGGAAAACATGCACAAGTTCTAACTCAACCTTCCATGCAGAAAGTAGTCTTACCCACATGCTAAGAATACTTCACATTTAAGAAGACTAATATTTATATGTAAGGTACCTATAATATGAAATATGAAATACCACTTATTCTACTCCAATCTAGTTTATAAATTGCATAACAAGACTCTTTAATAAACAATGGAAGTTTCCAAATCAATTTTTAGTCCAATATGGAAACACATGACAACATCATGCTAAAATATAACATTTTTCAAGTTCCAACTTCCTAAAAAATAGGGAACTTGACATAGTCATCATCTACTACATATGATGCCACCTCACCAAGATGTCCCATAAGGTATGATAAAATAGGAATAATCAATGTTAAGACTCGAAGGTCGAGACACCTTAATCTCAACACTTAGAATATCCTCTAACTCTACCTTATTTCCTTCGATGGTTCCTTTCTTCATATTTCTCACCAAAAGTTGGAGGTGAATCTCAAGTTAGGAAATATGCAATAAACATCCAATCTTTCTTAAATTCCTCAACACATATGTAAGAATAATCTCTAAACAAATCAAGAAGTCTTCATCCATGTTGGATAGACAAATCCATGACACTATAATTAGGTTACAAACCCAAATAGTGGCCTAATAGAAGACAATGGTGAAAAGAAACAAGGGTGCCAAAGGCTAATAACGCAAGAAGACATACAATGCAGGATACAAGAAGATAAAATTGCCACAACCTAAATATACCACACATATACAACCTACATCACATATAAAGAGGAGTTTCGCAGTAAAGGGGTGTGTCCCTATAATAAATCATGTACATATATGTACACATATATTTAATATATAAAAGACAATAAATTTAACATAAGGAAACTAGAGAGTAATAAAGAATACGATAAATTGTATGTAATGAAGATATAATATGTATAAGTGAGAGGATGAGATAGTATATTATACAAAGAATACATATTTATTAAGAGAATGATTATTATATACTACAACTTGACATGATGATATATGCTACGTGACATGTGTACAAGATGAATATGTATATTTCTATAATTTAATTTATTGACTATGTACTTCATCACACTACATTGTAATCTACCACATGAGTTAAGATTAATTTCTTATCCTTTAGATGAATATTTAATTATAATATAAAATAGCATAGATGTAGAGCTTTGATTTCTACTCCCTCATTGTCACACACTTAGGAAGTGGCCAGGGAAGTATACAACTCAAAGAAAGTTTTATTTAATAAAGACTTCAACAATAAATCATTATAGATAGAAAAAAATGCATTTAATATTTTACAACAACATACACTAGGTCTTATCCAAAGAGATGTGACCACTAAAGATAAGTCTGGATTGAGGTATTAGGATAAATAAGAGGATTACTGTAATTCCATATTAGAAACAACAATGATAAAGGAGATAACACAAAATACAGACAAATAATTGAAAAGATCAAGAGGGAATTGTAAATGAACATGGAAGTGGAGAGATTAAGAAAGTTCATAAAGATATGAAAGAAATTGCAAGAGGGTGGATAAGTCTAGGTTAGCCTTTATAGAGCACTTTGAATGACTATTATTAGGTTGGTAATTATGAGAGTTTTGGGAATATTAAGAATATCAATAATGTAGAAAGTGGTGAATTTCTCTTTGGAATGAATTTTTTTACCATTCAACTATATTGACACATATAAGAAAGTAACCACTCAAATATAAAGACTAAGAAATTTGATAAATTGATAGAAACAATGAAAGATTACGATAAATTTTAGGAGTCACTAGAGGGAAATTTTGGGAGTAGTAGTCCTCAATTTTGGTGTAGAGCCAAGGGGTGCTTTGTTGTTTTAATTCTTAAGATAAATCATACTTTGAAATGAATTTGCCAAATGTTGATGTCGCTATTAATTATGGTTTTAAGGACTTGTTAATCTCAATTACATAATTAAAAGCTATGGAATTTAAGACAAAACACTTCGATAGTGTGACAAGGAAAAGTGTGGTATTATATTTAGAAGATGATAAAAAAACTTAGATTTTAGGGATAGAAATAATAATAGAGAGAGAGAGAGAGGAATTAAGGAAAATGTTCAATAACTTAACCTTTGACACAATTGAGGAATTCGAAGAAAGGTGGGATAATCTATATTATTTCATAATTTCTTTAGCTAATTTATTCTTTTGAAAACTTCATCTCCTAAATTGAAGTAACATCATGTAGAGATGAACCTCGTATACCAAAAGTCATACCCCATGACTAGTTAAGCCAAGAAGTGTTTCAACTAAGGATCTATCTAGAAAAAAAATCCAAACAAAGGAAGCAACTAGGAAAAGAGAGTTTATAATCTCATGTAGAGAGTCAATATGAGAGGAGTTATTTGAGACACAAATACCTAGAAATAAAGAAAGTTAAAAATTTTAGTCAAGCAAAAGGAAATTGCTAAGTAGTATAGGAGGGCAAGTACTTTTAGAAGAAAGAGTCTAGAGAACTAAGGACAAAAAAATAAAGGCAAAAAATTGAAGGAGAAACATCACTAAATAATGAAAAACTAGAGGGTAATATCACCAAAATAATGAAATAACAATATATACTAAATTGTTATATTTTGGTATAGATAAAATAAAGTTTTTAATGCATCTTTTTCCTAGAATCTATTGACCGTGTTGTTGACATGACGCAATGGCAAGGATAATAAAATAATATCCCTCTCTTGAAAGAACAACAAGAATTGCTTCCAAGGTTCTATATGATTAGGACACAATCATGTTGGGTAGATCAGAAAAGATTGATGTGTTACTACATTAGGTAGGCCTTTTGCTAGTTTGGTTAGCTGATGGCTGGAAACATACTTTACTTTTTCTTTTTTTTGAAATATTTAGAAGATGAAAAATTGCACAAAAATAAATTTCATATGATAAGATTAACACTAATAACTACCACTAATTCTAGATCTTGACAAAAAAACTTCAAAAGAGATAAGGTGTCAAGAGATCTATAGAAATAACATGAAATAAAATCCTAAGGACATCAACCATAAAAGAAATCGAAACTTGAATAAGGAAAATTAGATATGATCATTTACACTTGAAATAAAATAAATTTGGCAGCCACAATTTATAGTATTCAAGTGTAATCATCGAAGGAAATAACAACAAAATTTCTCATAATTCATCAAAATTACACAAACATACCAAATCATGCGCACATGTAAGATAAATTCATTCTTTAAACCATAAAGAACATGATAAAATCCACTTCTCTACCACCATGAAAAAATTTCCCACAGCTAACACTGATTAATAAATTGGTGAAGTAAATTCACAACAAACATACAATGACTCTTGAATCCAAAATTTGCATTCAAACTCACAAAGTTGGTTGATGAACACACCAAGATTGTAACACCAATTGCATAAAGAACCTTGGGAGAAATTCTTGTTTCTCTTTCATGAGAGGGATCTAATTTTCTTATCCCTATCATTTCATCATGTCAACAACATGGTCAATAGAAGTAGCGCTAGGAGGGAAAACATTGAAGAGACTAGAAAATATTTTTTCCTTCTCACCTGAGAAATATCAAAATTTCCTCATATCTACTCTATAAAAGAGTAAATTCTTTGGGCTCACTCATTATTAAAATATGTGAAAGGACAAAGGTAAGCCTAGAGGAAATATCATTGTTCACTAAGAAGGAGAACCTTTATTACAACTATAATTTTCTCCCCATGTTGTTGTTGCAAAACCCATAAATCTAAATATATCTTGACCTCCTCCCATGGATTTCTTCACCAATGTCCAAATCTCACCTCTAAATTTGGCGAAAACCTCTTCATGATCTGCCCAAAAATCCTGAAAAGTTTTATCCCAAGTTTATATATGGAGAATCTAAAACAACAAAGGAGCACATCCAAATATTCAAGTATAAATGCAATCAAAAGGATATTTCCCATCAAGATGTAGCTTGCTTCCTCTTCCCTTATAATCATGGGGAGTTTGTATACAATCAGTACTTGAATTCACCCCATGGATCCATTATCACATGGGAAAATTTCAAAACAAAATTATTGAACTAATTTAAAGTACATGTGAATCCAAAAAGTTTCTACCATAAATTTGTGTCTTGCAGGAAAGAGCCTCATAAACCTTTGGCTATGTTCAATCATCACTTTCATAAGATGCATCAAAATCTACAAGACCCTTATGTCATGCCCTTTGATGTAGCCATTCAAGTTTACCATAGAGCCTTAGATATATTGACATCCATTTTCCTCAAAAGGCTCCCACCCCAGAAAAATGATTCTCTAGAAAAGATATGTAATGAAGCTATTGTTTTCATGCATAAAATTGATCCTCGGGGAAACTTTGGAATACTTCCTTTTATGGGGACTCCTAGTGTGAAGAATTTGATTCTAGTAATAAATCATGCTTTTACAAATCATACACCATTGTTGAATCATATTCCCATTGCTCCCATGATCACACCACAAATGATAACTATCTAGGACATGAAGCTCGTAAGATTGCATTTTATGAGCAGAGAATTCCACCCCCAATGAGTCTAATAACCACCTTGCAACTAAACTTAAAGCCATGAGAAAGACTCTCTTTCAGGTGACTAATGAACTTAATATGTTGAAATAAATCCCACCTGCAACTCAAAATGTGTACCCTCACCTAGATGTTGCTCCAAATTATTATTCTCAAAACTTAAATCAGAGCTATAACACTTATAACAATAATTTTCTAGGAAAGGGGTTTGGACATCAAAGACCCAACAGTCCATGGAGCACCCATCCTAACAATGAAAGTTTGCCTACAAATAACACAAATCATATATGAATGCATTGATGTTAAATTTGTGGGACTTGCAGGTGGATTCCAAAAAAGGTTTGCATCATGAAGGGACGCACAACGTTCTACTACAAGTTTTCAAAAAAACACCTACACAATTTAACTCCATGATGTTGAATTCCTATGTACTTGAAGGCGGAGAGATCACAAACAACATTACCACTAAGGATGAGTTCATATTTCTATTTGAGAGAGAGAGAGAGCCTGAATGCTCACAAGTGAATTCTTTCTAGAATATAAACCATAGTAATAATAATTTGGGAAGAAGAAAAGAACCTCTTACACATGGGATTCCTCTAGGGTTGCATCCAACTCCACCCAACCCTTGTGTGAGCAATAATTTCATGCCACAAAAAGGGCTAAGTGTATTTGTTTCAACCTCTATGAATGCACCCATATTATCCAAGAATTTCACTTTAAATTTAGAAAAATATAGTGCAATTGAGGAGTTGAAGATAAGAAAAGCGAACATCTAAATGTATGACATGTTGCAAAGATAACCTTATTAAAGAGATGTGTTGTTGAGGTTTCTTGATCATACAAAATAAAGTGATTCTATTGCTACATCTCACACCCCTACATCAAATGTGAATTCAGCTGAGGCACTACCCACTATGTTCAAGGATAAGACTCAAGTACCCCCATTCCTTTTGAGTCTATGAATTTTTGTAAAGAACTTACACAATTTCTTCATAGATTTGGGAGCCTCCTAAAATATTATGCAACACTCCATATGCTAGAGGTCGGGAATGGTTCCCCAACCAACTAATAGGGTCATCGTATAGTTATATAAGACTGAAGTGAAATTAGTGAGGTTTTTTATGGATGTTCATTCAACTAGTCGCAAATCCAAGAATTTAAGAACATATTGATATACACGTAGTATACATACTTGAAGTACATGGCATGTTACTGAGTAGAGAATGGACTAAGTGTTTGAGAGGTTGGTTATCTAATGATTTCATATAGTTAATAATCAGATCAAAAGCGATGATGAATATGATCATTTATTACAACACACAGAATGAATTCCTCTTTACTTAGTCTGATTTGGGGATATATAAACTACATAATGTATTCACATTCTATTCTCAAGAAGGAGAAAGTATTGACAACAAATTGGTGAGAGGTTTGCAAGAATTCAGTCCTGACGAAGAATTGTTTAGGAGTTAACACAAAAGATGATTAAAAATATGTGACATCTGAGAGAAGATGTTGATTTGAATATATTTTTATTACCTAGGTATTATTTCCTCCACTTCAAAAATCACTCTAAACTCACATACCCTTTCTTTCAAGATGCTCTCTTAAGAGTACTAATTTAAATATCCCAAGAAGGACCTAGAGAGAGTTCAAGTTCCAAAGATCAAGGTCCGGATTCGAGCATTGAAAGTGAGAGCACATATGATGGTGGGTATTTACCCATCTATGTGAAGCCCCAAGTCCCCAAGGATGATGAATTCAAGGAGGAATAATAATAAATATCTCCTTTGAAAGATGAGGAAGTTGAGGAAGTAGAAATAAAGATAGTCCTATCTCTAAATGGAGAAGAATCTCTCAAAGATTGGCATAATAATAAATAGATCCTTTGAAAGACGAGGAGGTTGAGGAAGTAGAAACAAATAAAATCCCATCTCTAAATGGAAAAAAAATCTCTCAAATATTCATCTAAACCAATACTAGATTTGACCATGGTGAAAGAAAAACACAAAATGCAGCCCAAGCTGAAACCCTCATAACAACATTAGGTGTGGAAGATTTGGTCCAATGGTTCCAAATGTAAATAGGGAGTTATATCTAGAATTGATTTGATTAACCCAAGAGGTAAATAATTTTATGTAGCTTATAGATTGCAATTCCTTTATATGAGTAATGTGGCCGATTATGAAGCATTGGTATGAGGTCTTCTGATGGATCAATAAAAGAAAATCAAAGCATTGATAGAAAAGGGAGATTAAAATCCTGTCATAAGGAAGATCCATAGTTAGTATTCTTGTAACAAAAAAATATTAAGTACATATCAGAATAGTATCTAGGACCTCATGAAAGATATTAAGGCCTTAAATATCAAGTCCATTTTGAGATGTAAAAATAATGTCGCGGATGCTCTTGTTATCTCGGCCAATTCCTTACACCCTGTGGAGAATTCTACGCTAAATAAGTTCTCAGTGGAACTAGTCCCTGCAACAACCATACCAAATAACATTGCTAATTTCCAAGTATTTCAAGATGATCATCATATCTTATAATTCATCATGTGTAGCAGTGTTTTTGAAAAGAAAATTATAGATGAGGAACACATCAAACTTGAAGAAATTGGTGATAAAGGAATCCTAAATTTGAAGATGGATGCCATCCCCAAAGGTATGATTTCATTAAAAAGTATTTTTGATATGGATGAAGTTGCAACAAGGAGGAGGCCAACACTACCTCCAAGTCGAGATGAGTATGAGACCTATAATCTTGGTACTGAAAGACCGATGATAAGTACTCATCAGAAAAGTGGGTATTGTTGTGTCCTCAGAAATAACACCCAATTTTGGTCATGTGGAATAAGGGGACCCCCCTTTTTTTCTTTAGAAAAGTTCTTGTTAGTCAGTCACATCGGGTGAGTCAAATTGTGAGCTTTGTGTTCTCGATAGTTCAATGTCTTAATGTGAGGTCTTTGTTTCTTTCTTATTTTCTTTTATTTTTCCTTCCTTCTCTTTTCTTTCCTTTTTATCTCCCACCTAAGTTTTATTTTAAGTGGTTTTAGAAATTGAGTGGTGTTCTCCATTCCTCATATCCCAGAAACCCTCAAACATTGAAACAACGAAACTGCACAATACTAAAATCACCAAGTCTAAAATCAGGTTTTGGGGTGTTAGGGGTAGGAGGTCCTCGACAGATCCCATACATCCTTGACCCCCAAAACTATGATCCTCAATGGATCAATGGTTTGGGAGTTGAAGGAAATGTTAGTCCCGACCCTTATAAAAGGAGCTCAAAGCCCTCATTTGTGCACTTTGTTTTCTTTGAGATGTCATTTTTTTTCCTTTGTGCCCTTCACTTTAACTGCAAGTTTGAGGTTATCTAGTGTGTGTTTGAGTTTTTTTTTTCATTGTATTTGTTTATTGGAGTTGGTGGATTATTGGTTTCTATTAGGTTGGTTCATTTTTTCTTTCATTTTATTTATCTTTTGGTTGGCTTCATTGGTTTTCTCTATTTCTGTTGTTGTTATTTGCATAGTTTTATTTTGTTGTTGGCGCTTTTACATTTTCTTGTTTTTGTGCATTTGTGGTCTTCCTCTACCAATCCCTCAGCATAGATTCAAACCCTAAAGTCATAGAAGTCTTAAATTTAAGCAACATCAAACCCTAGCCTTCAACCTTTGGGGTGTCAGGGATCATGTGATCCCTAATCCCTGATAGAGGATTAGGGACCTCATATCCCTGATCCCACAGCCAGTTAATTCATCTATCTTTGATCAGGGTATTGGGGGTATCACGACCCCTGATCTCTTTCCTAAAAGAGAGATCAAGGATCATGTATCCACAATCCTTGATAGTGTACCCAATGGTTTTCAAACCCAACCTCAAGGTGTCGGGGGTGCCTCAATCATTGATCCCTAAAAGGGAGATTAAGGATTGAGGACCCCAAATCCCTGATTTCATAATTTTCAATGGGTCTCCTAATAAGGTTTTCATGATATCGAGGGTGCATTGACCTCCAAACCTTGAAACCTCAAAACTATTGCACAATTAGTTTTTAAGAGGGTTTTTCCTATTGTAGGATTTTATTTGAGGTTTTTTTTTGGGTCCTATTGTAGCTTAGTTTTGTTTTTTAAGGATTTAGTGCTTGCTTTTTCATACCATAGGTTAATTTGATTCCAATGAATGATACTGACAAGTGCATTTTTTTGAATGCAGAACAATGAGGTATGACAACAGTAACTCTAATGAAGTACACACTAATGTGATATTCAAAGCCTTCCAAGTTTTCCAACCTCCATAGTGAGATCACAAATATAGATATTGGTCATATGGATCTAAACCAGTTCTTGCAGAGGATAGGGAACCCAAACAATCACACACCTAATGCTTCTTCCTTGGTTATGTCTAGTCTCGTCCATGCTACAAGATTTCCAATCTCTATTCAATCTCTAGACCTCTTGAATATTATTATCCCAAGGAGAGGAGGGTTTTCAAAAATAAAGGTGATGTGTGGTCTTAGATATAAGGCCAAATAATATTGAGGAATTTTTCCATATCCCCGTTTTTTATGAGTATTCAAAAATCTCCATGGAGCGGGCCAAGAGATATTACAAGGACGAACCTAATATAGATGTCAAAATCAATCATAACTACTAGGATCATCCTCACAAGAGTATCCAAATTGACAAAATGAACCTCCATCAAACATATCTCATTGAAGATATGAATAATTATGTTACCTTTCTCATAAGAGTCTTTGGTTTACCAAAGGAAAGGCAACTCAAGACATGGATGGTGCTTAATATTGACACTACTCAAAAAAGGAAAAATAAAATAGATTGGGGGTAGATTATCAGTGATAATATTGATGAGTAACTCCAGAGGGTAAAAAATGACCCAAAATTCTATATGACCTCATATATTGTCTATTTTCTTGTTGTCTAGGCTTCTTATCTAGGATTGATAGTTAAAGGTTCATTGCAAGACCCAAGGTCATTTGTATACAGGGTCTATCCTCAGCTGGTGTGCAAGGAAGTAGTTGATCCATTCATCTTAAATTACCAAATTTTTAAGGATGCATTTATTTTTGAAATCATTAGGTCAATTGAAGGGGATTTTGAAAAAGGGATGTATGTGGAGTTCATTGGCCAAATTAGGAAAGTGGACAACTATTACATCCAATTTAGAATGTTCACTTACATCAAGGTGGTGGGTTGCACATTGCAGCCCAAGAATCTCTTGAGGTACCCATTAGACAGGTTGATCCAAATGGAGTTGTGCCATTAGATTTGAGATGCCCACTAGTTGATAGTGACTAAACACAAGCCCTAGTTTCAGTTCCTAATTGAGATTGGCGCTCATTTCGCTCAAAATGTGAAAATTTACAAATCTACATGCATTGAATGGGGAGAGTGCCCTCTTGATAATCTTTTAATAGTTTGGGGGAAATTTTACCCCATTTGGCACTTTTAGCCACATCATGGGAGATCACTTTAAATATGAACCTCATATTAAGGACCACTAGGCACATTTATCAAATAATTATGAAGTTCGGGTACATGATACTAAAAGATGAGCCTAGAGTTAGCCTAGGATACACATGGCATGTATTTACTAGATCAAAATTAGGAGTTGGGTTCCAAAGATGTTTTGTTGCCTTTATACAATGAAGATATAATTTTGGACATGCCAATTCTAAATGTGGAGATTATGGATAATGAACCTGATGATAACAATTTTAGGGTTAGGCATGTGGTGGAATTTACAAAGGAACGGTTAGATAGACCTTATAAAATGGAACTTGTGCCTATAATGAAGAAGGTCGATAAGATTTTAAAGATTGACACTAGTAATGGTAAAAGGGATCACCTGCCCATGTTTAAGAAAACTCAATCCACTTCACTGCATAGGGAAGTAACAGGTAATGCTAGAGAGGTTACATCTCAGATTCCCTCTTAGATTAGAAAGAAAAAAAAGCCAAAAGACAAGAATCAAGGTGAATCTTTGGTAGTCACACCACCATCTTCTGCTACCACTTCATCTCCTCTAATAGCTCCTACTACTGCTACAACTACTTCTCCAAAAATGGAGGTACCTTCCTCCTCAAAGATGAGGATCAAACCATTTAAGATTATAACAAAGAAGGTAAAGAATCAATTCCCTATAGCCCCCTCACAAAAAATATACATGAGGTTAAAGAATAAATCCCCTTCTATAGCCCCAGTTATGGAAGCTTTAAAGGAGGAAGAAGAGGAAGAGGAAATTGGACCCTAATTTATTGGGTGAACAAGGTCCACTATAGTTTCTACTTGCAAGCTTAATTTGAGTGAGTCTTCATTAGAGGATATCTCTAAACCCCCTCAAAATGGCACTGTATATGTGTGTGTGTGTGTGTGTGTGTGTGTGTGTATATATATATATATATATATATATATATAGAGAGAGAGAGAGAGAGAGAGGATTCACCCTTGAGATTTATAACATCAAATCTGATTATTCCTCAGAGTAGGAAACATAGGTAGATGATCCTTTAGGTCTAGATGAGTTTGATATTTCAGATATTGATAATATTCTCAATTTCAAGGAGTCATCACCTGAACCCCAGGTAGAACCAGATGTTGCAGGGATGTCATTATAGGGTATAGCTAGGGATCTAGATGGAGATTATGATGTTGAAGAAGAAGTCCCCCATGACACTCAAATCCCTCCAGCAATATGGGAAGTGCAAGGTAGAAATGAGAGTGTGGATGAAGAGAACCTGATGGAGGAAGAATAAAAACAAGATCCTACCAATGAAGAGGAGAAAGCCTCAAAAGGAGAAGGGTTTCAAACACCAACAATAGAAGAAGGTGATGAATAAAAAAAACACAAAACTGAATAGATGGAAGAATAGGATGAGGAAGCTCCTTCACAACAAGGTGAAGAACAAAGTTTACCTAAACCTTCAAATCATGCAGCCATGGATACCATATTTAGATTAACATGGGGGAAGGTAGGGAGGATAAAGTGACGTATTCCAAATTAAATCATATCAACCCTTTTTTTGCAAACACTAGACCTACTTTTTAAAGAAAATCTATTCAGCCAAGGAAAATGACTTATGATAATATGGAGGTGCAAGACCTCTCTAAAGTAGGAAAAGTGGAGGACAAACCAATGGAGGAAATCACTCTCAAATATTCCATGCCAGAATAAGTGGACCTTGGGGAACCCACCCGTGAAGGGGAGAAAGCATTGGTTGTATTAGGAGATACTTCATTATTTAAGAGTATTCATACTGATGAGATTTAAATAAGGGACTTATCAACACAAAATAAGATTTTAAAGGAGTATATATCTCAATAGTTTGGACGTATAGACCCTACCAACCTAGAGGCAACTTTACAAACAACATTAGAAGCGGGAGAGAAGCTATCACAAGTAGTCCCTTTCTTCAAGGCCTATGAGAAGTGGAAATATGAGGTGGAGCAACTTGGGGAAGTTACAATTAGACAGGTTTTGGCACATTTTTGGCCATGGTCAAAGAGATTACCACTTTGAATTATATGATGGATAATCACCAATGTACAAGTATGAAAGAGACTGTACTACTATGGGAAGATTTTATTTCGACTCTAAATATTATGAAGCAGACATGTGTCAATAAGTTAATATAAGTTGACATTTTTTAACTACCTGAGGTGGATTGGATATATAAATGGAGGAGAGCCATTAAATTAGTATTAAAAAACTATAGGAAGAGGAAGAGCCTCATAGAGAAGAAGGATGTAGTAATTCCTTTGGTACAACGTGTCTAGGAATTTATAGTCTTTGTCATTCGTCCTCTACCAAGATGAAGATAAGGAGAAAAAATATAGCATTAATAATATTATGTAGTGATTAAGAGGGAATCTAGAGAGTATTAATACAAAGGAAGATATTGATTGGATGTAGACTTCTAAGAAGGAATTAATGGACTCAAGGACTGAGATGCAGTAGTTTCAACAGGTAGGGAAGCAACTCTAAGTTTTTTGGAAAAACCAACAAATCCAGCTAAAATGCATGAAGCTTCCACCAATTGGTAATTTTAATACAACTGTCTAGAATTTCAATAAAACTTTCCTAGAGCTTGTATCACATTTGTAGTTTAGATGAAATAATAGCAGTGGATGATGCTTCCATTTTTTTCAAAATGATTGAAAACATAGTGAGCCATATTTTGTTAAAAGTGAAATTTTTTGGAGGTTTGAATCTTCATCCATATTCCTATTTTGATGTCTTTAATTTCCCTTAGGGTTGAGAAAATCAATAGGGGCAATTTTCATGGTGCTTAACTCTACCATTTTGTTGAAAAATGAATACGGGTGTCCACAATTTTGTTGTTGTTGAACTCTAGTTCAACCCAAAATTCTAGGACATGTTTTAGCTCAAAATAATCTATTTTTGAGTTGTAAATACATGCAATTTGAAGTCAGGTCACAATGTAATAGTTTAGAATTTGATTTTTCATATTAATCTTTAGTTTTAATTTCATTACACCTAGAAATAATGCCCATAAACCCTAGTTACGGGTTTAGCAATTTCTAAGTTGTAAAGCTATAACAACTCAATTTTGGCTTGTAATAAGTGCTAATATTTTTGCAATAGAACAATATATGTAAATGGTGTTGCAATCTCAATGTGTGTATCTGCTAATTTTGTGAGTTTGGATGAAAATTTTAATTTCAAGAGCCATTGCATGTTGTGTGTGAATTTACTTTGCCATTTATTTAATTGGTATTAGTTGTGAGAAGTTTACTTATGGTGGTGGATTAATGGAACTGATCAAATTATTGGTGTGCCAGAGGATGAATTTGTCTCACATGTGCACATGAATGTGTATGGTTGTGTGATTATGATAAATCTGATTTATTTTATTTCCTTTGATGATTGTATTTGAATAGTATGAATTGTGGATCTTTAATTTATGCTATTTCAAGTTAGAAGATCATATTTGTTCTTCTTTATGCAAGTTCTATTTTACTCATGGCTGATGTATGTAGGATTTAAATTCTGGTTATTTCCTTTATATCTCTTGTTGCTCTACTTATTTTGAAATTTCGTTAAAATATGAGGTTAGAAGCATGTTATAGCATTAAGTTTGGTTTGGTAAAATTAGTTTCCTTTGTAAATTTTCATGTTCTAAATATTCAAAAAAAAAAAAGAATGACAATTTTGTAGTTTCTAGCTCAACGAACCAGCAAAGGCGTATCTTGTGTACTTATACAATGCAATTATGACCCAATCTTATAGAACCTTGAGTGATTCTCGTTGCTCTTTCAAGAGAGGGATTTGACTTTCTTATCACTGTCATTACATTGTGTTAGTAGCATGGTCAACAAGTACAGACCAAGAGAAATAAAAAATATAAAACTCCTCAAAGAGTACTAGGATGTTATTGCATGGAGTTATGAGGAACTAAAAACCTATGACACCTCAGTCATTAGGCATAATATCATGTTGAAACTAGATTCCAATCCATTCTGCTAAAGGCAAAGGTCGATTATGTTATGTATGTGGAGCCTAATCAGACTCAGGTTCTTTCAGCGCAGTTTCCCCCCAGACTTATCTACAGGGGTTTGGGGGCAGCGCCCCCAAGCTCGGGGTCAAGGGGCAGAGCCCCTTGCAGGGTCCTGGTGCAGCACCCTAGGCATGGTCAAGGGGCAGAGCCCCTGATGGGGTCGAGGGGTAGCACCCCTCGATGCCAACAATGACTTTATAATATTGTAAAGGGTCGACCATCAATTTTCTATTTTAGTCAGAGTATTTTTTCCCTAATTAGGTTAGGTCAAATATACTTGTGAAAAGGGCTTAGGGTTTGGCGATTTCATGGTATGAGGGATTTTTGTAGCTTCCTGTGAAGGTATTAGGTTGCAGGTTTCAGATTGTAATCACTGTATAAAAATAAAGATATTGGACTCGTTGTTGGTGGACGTAGGCCAGGGATTGGGTGAACCACGTTAAATCTCTGTGTCATTGTGTTCTCTTTTATGTGTTTATATTTGCATTTTTCTGCTTATTATTCTAATAGATTAATGTATTGATTGAGTCATTGATATAGAAAGACGTTTAGAAGATATTGGATGCTAATTTCATTTTCCTAATAAGACATTCCATGTGGGTATCTAATCTAGTTCTGGTAAGAAAGAAGAATGGAAAATGAAACTTTGTGTAAATTTCAGAAATATCAATAGAGCATCCCAAAAGGACAATTATCCCATCCCTTCACTATATGAGGTGTTTTAGTTCATCAATAGTTCGTAGATAATGTCCTTCCTGGATGGATATTCAAGGTATAATCAAATTATGGTCCAGGAAGAAGATAGGCTCAAGACTGCCTTCACCATGAAATGGGGTACATTTACATATCATTGGATGCCTTTTGGGTTGATTAACTAAATTTTAACACATGATAGACACCTCTTTCCCTAAGCTCGTGACACACCTATAAATAAATAAAAGTGTTTTGGCAAGCCATGTCTCATATTTTTGAAGTGGCTGGAAATAAAATTAGCCATGTTTTTGCTAAAAATGACAATTTTTTGGGTATATAATCTTCTTCCAAATTATTATTTTTGTGTCTTCAATTGTCCTTAGGTTTGAGAAGATCACAAGGGGAAATTTTATTAATGAATAACTCTTGACCATTTTATTGGAAAAGAGGATCTCGACGTCCATGTTGTGTTGTTGTTCAAACTTCAATTCAACCTAAAATTCTAGGGTACCTTTTAGCTTGAAATGAGATCTTTTTGAGTTGTAAATACATACAACTCAAAGTCAGGTCATATTGTAATAGTTTAGGAGTTGATTTAGCATGTTAATATTTATTTTTTTATTTCATTACACCCAGAGATAATGCCCATAAACCTCAGTTACAGATTTGGCAATTCCTAAGTTGTAAAAACTATAAAAACCGAGTTTTGGTTTGTAATAAGGATTAATATTTTTGCAATAGATCTAAATATACAATTGGTGTTACAATCTTGGTGTGTTCATCTACCAATTTTGAGAATTTGAAGGCAAATTTCAAATTCAAGAGCCCTTGTATGTTTGTTGTGAGTTTACTTCACTATTCTATTAATCAATGTTAGTTGTGGGAAATTTGCTTGTGGTGGTGGAGAAGTGGATTTGATCATGTTCTTTGTGCTTTAAAGGATGAATTTTTCTTACATGTACACATGAATGGGTATGGATATGTAATTTTAATGAACTCTCAGAAATTTTGTTGTGATTTCCTTCGATGATTGCAGTTGAATAGTATAAATTATGGATGCCAAATTTATTTTATTTCAAGTTTCAATGATCAACTCTAATTTTCTTTATGTAAATATGGATTTATTTCATGGTTGATGTCCTTATGATTTAATTTCATGTTATTTCTACAAATCTCTTGTCACCCTATCTCTTTTGAAGTTTTTTTTAATCAAAATTTGGAATTACTGGTAGTTGTTAGTGTTAATCTTAATATATTAATTTTGTGTTTCTACAAGTTTTCATGTTCTAAATATTTCAAAAAAATAAAAAAAGAAGAAGTGAAGTATGTTTCCATCCATCACCTAATTGAACCAGAAAAAGTCTCATCTCATGTAGTTACACATCAATCTTCGTTGATGTACCCAACACAATTATGAATCAATCATACAAAACCTTAGGAGAAATTCTCGTTGCTCTTTCAAGAGAGTGATATGGTTTTCTTATCCCTGCTATTGCACTATGTCAACAACACAGTCAACATAATGCACTTGGAGGAGAAATAAAGTAACAAAGAATCAAACTAAACTACATGATTTTATCAGAACCATTAGGGATGAGGCTCTTAAATTGTATATGAAATAATTATCCCTACATGATAAATAATGGGATAAATTAAGAGAATAACTCTTAAGAAGTTTTGAATTATGATAAGTCCCTTAAATTTTTTGAGTAAGATCAAATATTTAAAGCTTAAAGAACCATTCTCAAAGAAACAAATAATAAAAAAATCAAAAGATTCTTAGATGAGAGAAACTCTGCAAGTGGAACTAGCCTATAAAACTAAAGCACAACCTTAGAGAAGGGGTAATGAAAGAGAAGAAAGCAGTGACATACATGATCTAAAACTAGAATTGGACCGGCTAAAGATAAGATAGGAAAATTTAGCAAAAGGGAATATCAATTGAGATATGACACCTAATAGAAGAAATATAATCTGATGTACCTAGAGAAAAATAAAAGATTTACATTAGTAGGAGTGAACTTTACATAACCTCTAAGGATGTTAAAATTTATTTATTTTGGTGGCATTTGTAGAGAGTGGAATGTCATTTTAAAAATGACCCTTTTTTACTGTCGAGATAGTTAATATATGAATAGGAACATAAATCATAATGTAATAACAATTCAAAGATAATGAGCCCATATGTAGGGGGGTGACAATGGCCATGGGCTAGTAGAAGGATATTTTATAAAAAAGATTGAGTAACCATAAAAATAAGATAAATCAACATATCATAAATACAACACCTCAAATCATGTATGGTAGAGTTTCTACTAGATATATGGATGATTATAGTGATAGTAGGAACTACCAAAATGAAATTACAGAAGGACATGGTAGAGATAGAAGCTAAGGTTAACAGAGAAGAGATGATATAACACGATATAAATGTGGTTAGTAAGTCTCAAGATAATGATTATAGGAGAGAGAAGAAGAAGGATTATGGATTATGTGGATATCCTACCCATGATTAATTTATTTATTTGAGAGGACAAGAATAATATGATAATGACCAAAAAAATACTAAGAGTGAAGAATTGTATAGGTTAAATGAGTTATGGGGAAAAAGTAATTATGATAATACCTAAAAAAGCCCTCAATTTATCAAAGGTGCCAAATAATATGAAAGGAAACTTTGAGCCACATAATGGAAATTTTCACATAACCCAAAAATGAAATATATGTAAACAACTATTCAAAATCTATAATAAAAATAATAAAAAATATACCATCAAAGATGTCACACAATATGCCCAAGGAGAACCCTCAAGAGGAAAAAAAAACCAACCTCTAAAATCATTTATACTCCATGTATTATTCAGTAATGGAACCATTACAATACATCTTCAGTGTCCTCCATGAACACATTTGAAACACAAGCTCTCTACAATAACTCCATGTGAAGAATAATGTAAACGCATGTCTCATATTATGCTTCAAACCTTCTCATATACTAGACAAGAGATTCTCTCAACTCATTAGCCAAAATGTCCTACTATAAAATCATGGATAATTATCCTTGGGTTTTCTTTTATAGAAACAAACTCGCACAAAACCACCACATATTATTATGTAAAACCATGTCATTTATGTCATGAGATCACAAAACCATTGACTATATATTTAAAATTGGGTACTTTATTAATTAACTTTCCCCAATATTAAATAAATATAGCTACAATTTGAATTCAACACATAGAGTGACCCCAAGGATGTTAACTCCTAGTGATGCATGTACTTCTAGGTTCTGCTAAGTGCACCACATACATAATAATAAATTAAACTTTATAAACATTGTGCAAGGTGTAAAAAATCTAATTCCAAAAATTCTTTGACTTCTATACGTTGCATAAGGGGTAAAACATATCCTTAAACATGAACAAGGGAACAATCCTTATAATCATATATACCATCAAGGAATTAAAGTGATCTATGTGCTCCATCAAGTACTTGCAATAAGAGACAAAGTGACAACCATACCAAGTGTGAATTCTCTCATCGTCCATCATGCTAATGCATAAAGATAAGAAGCCATCCAAAGAGCATCCACACTATCCTTCATAGAGAAGCATAAGTATACTTGAATTGATATCCCAACACAAATAATCAATAGGTAAATATATCAATGTGCATTACTTTCTATCAAGAACAGTGCCCATAACTAAAATAGTAGCCACAATAACCACTAACACATTATACTAACCATACGTCCAGGATATATAAAACATAACACTTGAATCTCATGTCATGAACATATACAACACATAATATGCAATCAAAAACTCTATGTGCCAAACCTATCAATAAATAACATATACACCTAGGAACTCCCATTGCATAGGTAATTTTAAATCTCAAAAAGATCAAAACATCCAAAGATCCACTAATAACATGATATATAAAAACCAATCATCTAGTACCAAGGAAAATCAACAATGATATGCAAAATTTGTAAGCCTATAATCTATAAGTGTAACTCTCAAAAAAAATATTCATAGGTCTCCCAAGTTCTTTACACTTGGAAATAAAATGAGATAAATGAACCTCTATTCCATAATTGAAAAATATACAACAAAAAACAAATGACCACAAAACTAGTGATCGCCATATCTCTAACCAAAGCTCAAAAGTAATGTCATGTGAAACAAAACATATAGATAGAAAATTAAGAGCAAAGAGAGAACTCATAAATCAAAACCTATAGCATGTCCTTCCACATAAACCTCTAAATGCTAAGATGAAATGAGTATGATCTTCTCCATAAAACTCAAAAGAGAATAACATCAACAACACCTGTGCATTAAATCTAGTAGATCAAATAAAGCATATATCTCATGTAACCAACATGTATGTAAGCCTCTCAAAACAAAGTAAGACCAAACTATATACATTCATTATCCAAGGAAATATGCATAGTACCATCTCCTAAACTCAACATCAATAAAAGACACAAAATGCATAACAAGATAAACATAGAAACACTCATTAAATGAACCCTCTAGAGCTAAATAACTATAGCTCAAGATGCATATACACGAAGATATAAATAATACATTACAATCGACCTCAAGGAAAGAATTTTAAATAGCTCTTTAGTGATAAATCATTGAGTAGCTCAAGAGCCAAGAGTGAGAATTCTTCTCCAAGATACCAAAGTCGCCATGACCCATCCAAGAATAGACTCCTCATAGGTTCATGTTGAACTCACATCCAACCAAGATGTAGGTTCCTTAGACTTACTGCATAAAAACTAATCAAGATTAACCATCTCAACACATCTCTAATCATAAGAGAATTCCAAGATTCACTTATGTCTCCAAGTATCTGTGGGCACGTATAATTGATCAATCCATGTAAAATTCCAAAATGTAACAAAGAATAATCATGCAATCATGTACTTAATAGAAATTTAACCAAAACATGATCATGTCACATATCCAACCTAGGAATAAGGAACATAAACATTGAAAAATGATCTCATGTCTCCATAAAGGAAAGACATGTGTTCTAATCAATATATCAAAATACTTGTACCATGCCAAAACTATGAACATGTATCAAGAGTAAACCATAATATAATTGAAAACAAGTTGTAAAACAAGGATAACATGTGAATAATATCTAGACCATATTATTTCTCATGATCTAATACATTTCTTTAGTTTATGAGCTATCACATTCTTGTTCATGTGCAATCCTTCCCCATAAATCTAGAAAAATATACATCATATCTTTTTAATGGTTACTATTTAAGGTGAAGTTGCTAAGAATTTCATGTGATCTCTTGTGATGTGGATGATGTACAATTTTTAAAAGCATTCAAAAGTGGTCTCCTAAGATAGAAAATATATTATATGATTTTTTCATGCATAATTCATTGCTAGGAAACTTTATGTATTTCTTTGTCAATATTTGATAGTAGAGGTACAAATAAAGTCTTATGTTTCCACATTGTAAAATTATACAGTCTCCAAATAAATAATAAAAAATCATATTAATTTATAAAATATTGTAGGCCTCTTCATGTGACATCATAACTCTAAATTTGATGCTTTTAGAGATTAATTTGATAGGATAGTCTAATATGAGTGCATGGAAGAAAAATATATTAAATATTTATAATGTTATATAAGAAGCCATTGATAAATTGGTTCAACTAAATTTTTTCTCATGTGAAGAAAGACACAACCACCTAACCTAGTGCCTAAGAAATAAAGAACTTATCTGCCATCACAACCTCCTCTAATCACTATGGAAAGTAAAATATGTACTTAAAATGATGTATATTTACAAAGAAAATGGAACAATATGAGATCCAAGTTACTAAATTTTCTCTCTACCAAACCTTATAAATAAAGATTCCAAGTATTTCGGTTGATACTTTCAAAATTGGGAGTAGTAGAACTAAAAGAGACACAAAGGATTCATGAAGGATGAATAAGAGGATGGATCTACATGTTAGAATGAATTTAGAATAACTGAGAGGGGTGGGGGGTGAATCAGTTATCCACAGGTCTAGATGTGCCCATTGAAACTTTATACCAAATTAAACAACTCATATCTGCTCGCCAATGATAGCATAAGTCAACAATATAAGTATGCAATTTACTGTTCAAATGAAATAAGCTTGCATAAACTTAACAGTAAAACACAATATAAACTTTCACACAAGTTGACACCAGTATTTAACATGGAAACCCAATTTGGGAAAAACCAACAATAACATGCTATCAAGTTTTCACTCTTCTGAAGTGATGTACTGTTAAGAGCCAACCCTGTTAAAGGTTACAAAACACATTGCTAAATGTGACTTGGTTAAAGGATTTAATCACCCCGTCAGGAGTGGCCTTGTTAGAGGACATGGAACATTCCAATCTGAATGTCACCTTGCTCAAAGGAGTTATACAATGACTGTTAGGTCAACTTGGTTAAAGGATTTGAATTGATACAATGGTTAGAAAGTAATCAGCAGGTTTGAACTGATACATACAACTTACTTTGCAAATCCAAATCCAAATCAGCTCTAATGCTAATTCACTGAGTGGCCTCCATTCTCATTTCAATCTTTAAATCTGCTTGGAAATTTGTCAAGCAATCTCTCTCTACTTCTCTGCTCAACCTTATTTGCTTAGATCTTTCCAGTCAGTTAATTAACTATGCAATCCTCTTGCATACTTTGCATACACAGCTATATCCATGAATAACCCCTTGAGGTTATCATAGACCTCTCCATCTAGGTCAGATACATCTTTTGCCGCTTAATCAAGATCATAGATCTTAGGTTAGGTCAGATCCAATGGATCTTTCCATCATTACATTTAATTTATTTCTCCAATACAATCACCAATTAAATCTTTGATCCATGCATTAATTATGGTTACCCGTGCATTTACATAGTGTAGACCAAATGTGCTTATCCTTAATTAACTTTACATATCCCAATAAAATCAACTATGTTGGCCATAGATCTTAAATCTCATCAATCATCAAAATACTGTTGCTCGACCAACACTGTGTTCCTCAGCAATTTACTGACGCTCGGCACATACAAGCAAATATGCTTGGCACACCCTGGTGCTCGGCCGACACAAAACTTGCTCAGCATAAACTGTTCTCAGTAAACTGTCAGTGAAAGATAAACAACATATCACTTTGCCAATGTGCCAACTAATAAAGTACCCTTTGTAATTCCTCATAACTCAACCATTCTTCTTGGTCTTCTTGTTATATCTCCTCCATCAATCAAAATATATGGTACTCAAACAGATAGCAATAGTCTCACCAGTTAAGGTTTGACATCAATGAAAAAACAATAATTGTTTCCATTGTGGCTTTCCAAACAATATTTCTAACAATCTCCCTCTTTGGCGTTGATGGAAACATAAAACAATAAAACAATAATATTACAAACATAGTTACCATACAATCCAAAAAGTCTGCCTGTGTTCCTTGGTATGAAAAAATCTTCATTAATGTCTTTAGCTTCATTCTGATTTTCATCTGTAAAACATTACTCCGTCTGTGTCTGTAGTCACACTGATATCTTTCTATTTCTGTTCATCTATAGAACTCCCTCTTTCATCAGTAATCTCTTCCTCTTTTATAGTGATCTCTCCCTCTGTATTTTATTTTATGTAATCTCTCCCTCTTTGACAACAATGCCAAATACGTTGACATATTCATCATGTAATTTCTTCTGTTCTAAACTCTGTATCATGTTGTTCCTGTCATCTTTCTTATGACTGATCCACTTTTTTTTTTGTCATAGTTTGTATTTCAAAACTTTAGGCAACATCCTAAAGTGTGATTGCCTGTGCATCAATGTGAAAAATATGTTGAATTATAACAATTGATGCAACAGTACCATTCTGAACTAATTAGCTTTAGTTAGGGGAATTACCCCCAATTTACCTTGCAGATACTCATGAGAATCCTTGGGTAGTGCCTTTGTAAATATGTCTGCTGACTGTTCCTTAGTGTTCACATATTCCAGTCTCACTTCCTTCTTCTGAACTAGCTCCCTCAAGTAATGATACTTGATAGCTATATGCTTTGTCTTAGAGTGCATTACAGGGTTCTTTGAAATATTAATGACACTCATGTTATCACAATATATGACAACTGGTTCTATGATCTCTTCTTTCATACCTTTCAGTAGTATCTTCAACCACGCAATATTAGAGCAATTAACTATTGCTACCACATACTCGGCTTCAACTGTAGATTGTGAGGTGTAGTTCTGTTTCTTGCTTGTCCATGAAACTAATCTTTTTCCCAAAATAAATGCTCCTCCTATGGTGCTTTTTCTATCATCTACATTTCCAGCCCAATCAGAATCAGTATAAACTCTGAGTTCAAATTTCTCATTCCTTCTGTAATATAGACCATATTCATTTGTTCCTTTCAAATATCTCAGAATCCTTTTTACTGCCATCATATGAGTTTCTTTGGGATTGGAAGAAAATCTAGCAACAATACCAACAACTAATGCAATATCAGGTCTACTGCGTACAACATATTACAACTTTCCAATCATTGATCTGTACAGTGTTTGATTTACTTCTTTTGTCTCATCATTCTTTGTTAATTTTTGTCTAGTGGCCATGGGAGTACTCACTGGTTTTGAATCTTCCATTCCAAAAGTTTTTAGTATCTCTTTGACATATTTTGATTGAGTAATATAGATACCATTCTTCATCTGATATATTTGAGAGCCAACAAATTTTTTTATCTCACCAAACATAGACATCTCAAATTTAGTTTGCATCTCCTTTGCAAATGCTTGGCATAACATATCTTGTCCACAAAAGAAAATTTCATCAACAAAAATTTCAGCTAATAAAGTACCTTTACTTTGCTCTATCTTTAAATATAGATTGTTGTTGTCATTTGTTCTTACAAATCCAATCTTCATCAGATAGTTGTGCAATATTTCATACCATGCTCTAGGTGCTTTCTTCAGTCCATATAGTGCTTTGTGTAGCTTGCAAACCATATTCCTTTTGCTTGGGTCTACAAATCCATCATCTTGTTCAATGTAGACTTCTTCTTCTAATATTCCATTTAGAAATGTTGACTTCACATCCATTTGATAGACTTTAAATCCTTTGTAGGCTGCATATGCAAGTAAGGTTCTGACACCTTCCAATCTTGC
>MU227097.1:740489-767485 GCA_018584345.1 Thuja plicata | reverse complement strand
ATAGCATTTACAACTTCCTTTATCCTACCATAATATGAAACTATATTTTCTCCTTCTTGCATTTTCATTTCATCAAACTTACCTCTCAAGCTTTCAGATTTGGCTCTTAGCACATTTGTGTCACCTCTATAGATGGTTTCAAGGGAATCCCACATTTTCTTTGTGCTTGTACAGTCCTTTATGTCTTCGAACTCATGATAGTTCAGGGATGATGCAATCTCCAACATTGCTTGATTATGTTCTTTCTTTTCTCTTAACTGTGTAACATTGAGAGCTCCTATAGGGGATAAATATTCTTGATCAACATAAATTTTAGTAGAATCACCAACACTAGCCAAATGAAATTTCATCAAACTTTGCCATGCTGGAAAGTTTTCCTTGTTCAACTTTGGTACCTCCCTTTTATACATCTTGATCTTTTGCTCCAAGTACCTTCAAACTTTTTCAAGAGACCAAAGCTCTGATACCAATTGTTAGAATGAATTTATAATAACTGAGAGGGGGGGGGTGAATCAATTATCCATAGGTCTAGATGTGCCCATTGAAACTTTATACCAAATTAAACAACTCAGATCTGCTCGGCAATGATAGCATAAGTCAACAATATAAGTATGTAGTTTACTGTTCAAATGAAATAAGCCTGTAGAAACTTAACAGTAAAACACAATATAAAAATTCATACAAGTTGACACCAATATTTAACGTGGAAACCCAATTTGGGAAAAACCACCAATAACATGCTATCAAGTTTTCACTCTTCTGAAGTGATGCCCTGTTAAGACCCAACCTTGTTAAAGGTTACAAAACACATTGCTAAATGTGACATGGTTAAAGGATTTAATCACCTTGTCAAGAGTGGCCTTGTTAGAGGACTTAGAACATTCCAATCTAAATGTCACCTGCTCAAAATATTTATACAATGACTATTAGGTCAACTTGGTTAAAGGATTTGAACTGATACAATGGTTAGAAAGTAATCAGCAGGTTTGATATGATACATACAACTTGTAGGCACACTTTCAGTACACCATTCTTAAAACTTTAAATTCATCCCCCATGCTAGATCCCCCTAATGTGTTCCAGATTTTTTTCCTCTAACAATGTTTTTATGAAGGTGGAATTGTTTCAAAATTCATAAGTCTTTAATACAGAGAAGGCTCAAAATCATGCATGTAAACCGGGGAAATAAAAATTGACACTTGGGGAGTTTTCATCCAAACAAAGGATTTTGAATGCATGTGACATGATAATACGAGTACTAGGAGACAAGTGTTAATGTCGAAGGTTATTGGTGAAATAAACTACGGTGAAAAACATGTTGTGTTTCGGTGATCGATTACAAGTGCCTTTTCTCTTCATCTTATCTTCACAGAGATATTAAAACCCAAATAGTTGACTGCTTGTATGGAGAATGCTCATTATATGTTAAAGATGGAAAGTTGTGGCACCTTGGTTAGTTGGGTTAGTAGAAAATGAAGGAGGAAAACGAGCATCACAAGAGCATTGTACTTCTTATACCGAAATCATCTAAAAACTATGTGAATTTAAATCCATATCTTCATGATGTGAATCTCAGTGTCACCATATCTCACTAATCTGATCGGGGAAAACATAATGGCATCACCAGGATTTTTCATTGCATTGGTTAGTTGATGTTCTCTATGAATCATGGAGGCCAATTGATAATCTATGTTGATGAGCCCTTTTGTGTATCTAAGTGGCGAGTAGCTACGTATGTGAGGAATCTAACATAGCTCCTTTATGGTAGATCTTTTCTGTGGGATGTAAAGATTGGAGAAAGAGTCTGTCTTCACTGCAAATGGAATGTGGTATATGTTCACACCAAAAGAGAAGTAAATATGGAAAACTCCGACGAAGTGAATTGCAAATTCCTGACATAAATCTTGGGACATTCAAAAGAAAAATCCCACTAAAAACTCTCACGCAAAGTAAAAATCCTGAGTGATAGTGAACAAAAAATTCCATGTCAGAGATTGAAATCAAGAGGTGAAGCTAAAAATTGAAAAATTGATGCATTTTTCACACCCAAAAATGAGTTTTCCACCAAGAGGCGACGGAAAATGTACTCCTTTGGTCATTCTCCGCCGGAGAAGCCAAATTGTCATTTTCCGCCAGGGAAACAAGTGTGAAAATGTAAAATGTGCAAAGAAGGAAGAGGCCCGAAAGTTTGAAGATATCATTGCCTTGTGCTCCTCTCAACACTCATCACTTTTAAAAGTCTGATATAGTTTCCAATCATTAATAGAGATCTTGAGAGGCTGATGTCAAGCTTGAACTTGTGGAAGAAACATGAAAATTCAATGACATTGTTTTGAGAAGCATGAAATGAAGACCGTAGATGTTGGCACTCTGTGTTTAATGTTGTGCATTCGACCCAGTGCATAAAAGTGCCCGAGAACCATACCATGATGCTTGGACTATGGTGGTGGATCATGCATAGGAAGCCCCCAATGGAGATAGAGAACTGAGTCCATAATGTATTCCTGCATGTGCTCGTATGGAAGAAGTGGAGATTTCACATTTTAAAGATCATGAGATGATAAAGAGGCAAATGAAAGACTGAATGTGATGAATGAATAAGTTATCGAACCACCTCTTGGCATGAAATTAGTAACAGAGATACCATTATGGAAGCTGGTAATTGAGGAGTCACAAGGAGCCGTGGAGATTATTAAAAGGCATACGTGATGAGAGCACATAATCCCCGATCGAGCCAGAGAAGATAGGGAGTTTTGTGTTGATAATGAATCAGTGTGAGAAGACACTTGCAAGCATCATTCAAATATTGCATTACTGAGAAGGATTATATGTTGGGAGCACTCAAGAACATCACCAGGCCAACTCGGGTAGTAATGACGAACATAATACCCAACATCAGTGGAAGGCTTGAATGCCAAATGTGATAGAAAGAAGGAAGATTTGATCAGATGCACAACGACAATAGTGAATAGTAGATTCAGTGTCAATATGAACACCGCCTGAATCATACAAGAGCACCATGACTGGTTTCAGCAAAGAAAGGGCAGGGTTAAGAAGCCGAACAAAGGAGTTCCAATAGAGTGAATGGCATCGAATTTATAGCCCAAATGGACCTGACAGTGCCGATCAAGATGATTTTGACCATAGGCAAGGCGTTGTTACAGACAGAGAATGCCAAGGCTATCATGATGACTACAATCATGTAAGCAAACATGGTTGAGTTACCCGAGCTTCATAGACATATTGAATGAGATCGACTTAGTTCTATTTTAAGTGGTGCTAGGCATTCATTACAAGGAGGAAAGTCCAATGAGGAAAGTATGATTTCAAAGCCAAAATAAAGTCCGTGATGAACAAGGAGAACTTGAGTATGATCACCGTGAGCATGGAAATGGAAAGCTCGGTGGAAAGAGCCTTTAATTTCTCATTTGGCAGAAAAAGTGATTGTTGCAATAGACATCCATTCCATAACAACGAAGTGACTGCCATCTCCGGGAAGAAATGTCAAGAAACATGAACACTCAGCAAGTGCATGATGAATGCTCAATTTGTAAGCTAAGCCGATAATGAGGCACCCATAAGTGGAGTCCCCTGTAATAATGATCAACTAATACAAAGTGATATGAATGACTTGAATAGTCATCAAAATCCTGTTGATGATAAACAAAATAGAAAGATTATGGAGTTGAAGATAATGGTCAAGTGTCAAAAGACTCTATGGCAGATGCCAAACTATTTTCCACATGTCATTTTTCGATGAAGGATTTTCTTACACTTACATCCTGTTGTCAAGAAGTTGCAGATTATTGTGGCTTCCATATAGTAGTTATTGGGGTTATAGTGGAGTCAGTGAAAGCATCCAAAGATATAGAGACAGATGGAAGGTCTTCTATAAAAAAGAAATCTCATTTAAATGATATTTTTTTTTAGAATTTGAAAGGTTTCAATTGATGTTGCGTGGAAAGAAAAGTTTTGGAAATATTCAAAACGGATTTAAATATGAAAGAGAAACTCGAAAGCTATGAAGAGGTAAAATGTGAAAAGTCATAAGTCAGAAACTGAAAAGTTAGTTTTAGTAACTGAAAAGTCACAGAGAGAGAAACTGAACAGTTGCTATGAAGACAATATTTATTGTAAATTATGAGATGGATTACGGGTTCTTCTTTTCTGCCAGAGACAGAGTGCTACTGTGGAGAGGAGAGCATTTATTCTTACATTTTCATTGTAATTGCATTTGGAGATTAAATGTTTGGATTTCTTGAATGTATTTAGCAGACGAGTAGTGGACTTATAATGGTTTGAGTATTGTTATTTATGTTTATAATAAAAGGGAGTTTTACATCAAATCTGAGAGTTTGAGTATTAATTTCTTCGATTGTATTCAATCTAATAATTGTTACATTCGTATTGTAAACATCGTCTTGCATCTTGGAGTTAAATGGGGAATAGGTTGTGAATCTGAGTATTTCATCCATTCACTTTGCAGGAGTTAGAATGTTTGATCTTCTTTTCATTTCAGTTTCATTGCATCTGCATTTACAACATTCATACTGCATTACCAGTATCAAGAAGTCATAGGAAGTGTGGATTCTTGGCATTGGCTAGGTTTAGGAACTGAATTTACTGCCTGAGTTAGTTTTGTCTAGGGCTGGCTTGGTTTTCCTCTTCTGTTCTCAGGTTAAGAATGTACCAAGTTAGTTTAGGAATAAATCAAACTCATTAAATATCATTTATAAGGGAGATGTACCTTTCAATTCAGAGGAAATCTATCAACCTGATGATAGATTATCCAACTGCTGGTAGATGATTATCTCTTACAAATTTGGGCATTTGGGAGTTTATTGAAAAAGAACAATCTGTTTACCAACACAACTTACTTTGCAAATCCATATCCAAATCAGCTCTAATGCTAATTCACTGAGGGACCTCCATTCTCATTTCAATCTTCAAATCTACTTAGAAATTCGTCAAGCAATCTCTCTCTGCTTCTCTGCTCAGCCTTATTTTATTAGATCTTGCCAGTCAGTTAATTAAGCATGCAATCCTCTTGCATAATCTGCATACACAGCTATATCCATGAATAACCCCTTGAGGTTATCATATACCTCTCCATCTAGGTCAGATACATCTTTTGCCGCTTAATCAAGATCGTAGATCTTAGGTTAGGTCAGATCCAACGAATCTTTCCATCATTACATTTAATTTATTTCTCCAATACAATCACCAATTAAATCTTTGATCCATACATTAATTACGGTTACCCATGCATTTACATAGTGTAGATCAAACATGCTTATCCTTAATTAACTTTACATATCCCAATAAAATCAACTATGTCGGCCAAAGATCTTAAATGTCATCAATCATCAAAATACTGCTGCTCGGCCAACACTGTGTTCCTTGACAATTTACTGACGCTCGACACATACAAGAAAATATGCTTGGCACACACTGGTGCTCGACCGACACAAAACTTGCTCAGTATAAACTGTTCTCAGTAAACTGTCTGTGAAAGATAAACAACTATCACTTTGCCAATGTGCCAACTAATAAAGTACCCTTTGTAATTCCTCATAACTCAACCATTCTTCTTGGTCTTCTTGTTAAATCTCCTCCATCAATCAATAGATATGGTACTCAAACAGATATAAATAGTCTCACCAGTTAAGGTTTGACATCAATGACAAAACAATAATTGTTTCCATTGTGGCTTTCCAAACAATATTTCCAACACTACCTAGTATACAAGTTATGATGACAGTAAAGAGTATAAGTTTTTATTTGGCTTATGTTTTTGGGCAATGCCCATATGTTGTTTTGTTTGCTACGTTCCAAGCTAGGCCCATATGACTCTCAGGGAGTGAGTTTAATTCCTCCCTCACTTAATATTTTTTTATTCATATGTACTTATGTTTTTAATTTAATATAATTGGTTAGGCTATTACATAAAAAAAAAGAGATAAAGATAGAATAATTGTCTCCCCCTCTTCAAAACCTATACAAGGACATGGAAAATATTATGTGTGTGTATGGGGGCAGGGGGTGATGAGGCTAATTTTAGCCTTGTCAATTGCATGGGTATTGTACCTTCTTTTCCTTGTCCACCTTATGATTCATGTTGAATTAATGTTTGGTTGAGAAGTTATTTATTCATTAAAGTAAAAAAGATTACATAATTTAGTTTTAATAATTATTGATTTAGAATTCAAATACTAATAATTTGTTACGGAAAATATGTGTTTTTAGTTGAAGTATGTTTCTTTGTTGAATTATTCAATGATCTCCATAAAACTTGAGTACTAACCACAATTTTACCGAATTTCAAGGTTTTAGACTAAGAGACAACACTATCCAATTATTGATAACTCCAAAATAAAATGCATACTCAATAGTTTTAGTTGCTCAAATGAATTCCTCTCATATATCAATGGGGACAACAAACTCTATGAATCCTCCAACTTATTAATTTGGAATATAACTTCCCTTGGTGGCGGAATCCTACTAGGAGTCAAAATTGAAGATATTTGCCTTATTTTATGTAAAAAAATAGATGTTGCGCTTGTAATAAACATATATAGTTAAGTTTGCAATTAAAATTGAACAATGCATACATAATTCAATGCACCACTACATTATAGGATCTAAATTTAGTGGTAATCAATCAATTATTATATTAGTTGTTTATCTATCTTTATACATTAGTAAGCATCATGTAAAGATAATGTCAAGCAATTTTATGATTTTCTAATTTCAAAGAAATATAACATGGTTTAATTTTATTCATGACATGTATGTGTACTAATTCTCATACAATTTTGGTTCAAATAAAATCATTTGAACATCATTCCAATCTCTAGAGAGCTATCCTCACTCAACTAGAGACGAAGGATTGCAGTAATATAGATAAGTATTAACTATTTATTGCATTATTGGGTTTGAATAAATACCCTTTTTTTCATTCTAGAGTCATTATTGTTTGTGAATGTTAAGTCCTTACATTTTAAATCTAATAAATAAAATGTAAAAGTATATAAAAGAATATTGAATATCATTTATTCTTTTATTTCTCTTCTTTCACTGTGTAGTTAGTCTTTTATTTTTAGCATAATAAATTTCATTCTGTAGTTAGCCAAGTTTATATTTAGCATAATCTATTTTACTATGTTGTTAGTCTTGCTAATTTAGCATAAGTATTTTATAAAATATTTAGATAAATCAATTAATTTGAGTTACCTAGATTAGAGTGTGAATAAATTTTATTTTAAATAGAGTAGAGTGACCTCTAGCAAGGAATCTACCTTTGGACACCATATAGATTGGTGAAGATGATTATCTATTTAAGGTTCAATGGTAATTCCAGTGAGAGTTTATAGATGATTATGATTCATTGAGATAATTGCGAGTCTTTACTTTGCCAACATTTATATGTTAAAAATTAAATAACTTCTAACCTTCATGGCTGTGAAGTAAATCTATGTAAGAAGGAAAATGCTTATATTTTCTTGATATAAGAATTATTAAGTTTATATGATATTCTTTATCTAAAAGAATTAGTGAGATTACTCATGTTTATGATTGAAAACTAGCTTATATTAGGAATGGGGTGTTGTGCACCTTGTAGAAGAATAAAATAATTTAACTATGTGAAATAATATTCATATGTGATGTATCTTAGGTATGTGTTTATCTACATTAAATATTTATTCGGGTCCACTTGTAAAGTTAAATGTAACATTATTCATATATTTTATGTGTGGGTTGCACATGGGAAACATACCAAATATTGAGAAACTTAGTACCAAAGAGTAAAACTGGAGTCAATAGTTTTGTGTACTCATGCTTTTGAAGCATGTGGTCTTACTTTACCAATTAGTTTTTTTGTGTGAGCTTGATTGCAAGCACTTAGTGGTTGGGATGGCTATTTAGTTTCTACGATTTTTAGTTTGACTATCATTGCATTGAGATCTCTTTAAAGAGATCATATGTGAAGCATGACATAGAATGTGGGGATACATACTTGCACATATAGAGTATTCTAATGGTATGCCCTTAGAGTACTAATTTGTTCCACTTTTTTTTTGGACTTTTGCAGTTGTATCTAGATACCAAATTAGTCCAAACAAGGACATAATATATTGCATTCACTGAACTAATGATAGTAATAACAACCAAATAACAGATAAAAAAAATTTAATAGGAAACTCTCAACAACTATATTCAGATTCAACTTTATATTTCAATACTGAAGTACATTGCCATTCAATCATTTCCATGATCACTCAGACAATAAGACAACCACATTGCTTATTAATGCTTAATCAAAGTGAACAATGAAGTTGCATATGAAAATCACTTCTTGAATCATAGTTGTAGACCTGGCATGACTCTCATTAAGAATGAATAGCACATAGTCATTTGTTGTTTTCCTGTACGACACTCTTCCTGCCCTTTCAAACCTATACAACCCTTTCCCATGTGTCTTAGACTGATACAATTTATCGTTGATGGGTTGCAGACTAGTAAAAACCTATTCTAAGGGTTTTCAGAATTGTATGGACTTTATAGATTTCTCCCATGTTGGTACATCACTCTCAGGTATCTCAGACTTGTACAATACTTTCCTTATTTGTCTAGACCTATTTAGTTGTTTGTCAATGACCTTCAATCCTATGCAACACCTCTCTAATGTTTTCTAGACCTAAATGACTCCCTTTTTTAGAAATTTCATACTTGTATGACATTTCCAAACTTGTACGCTCAAATAGAAAACCCACAATAATGATTGATTTGTATGACAACCCTAGTTTCTCAATGAATGATTATTTACTCCTCTAGCAACTTATAAATTAGTCTTAATAACTCACACTTTAATTGCATACTCAAACTCCGAAATCAAACCCTTTCCTAATAACTACAATATTGGTAAATAAAGAAATAGATGTTTCAAAGAATATGATTTTACCTTGTAACTTGATCAAATCCCCTGACTATGTCTTCAGACAATGAATAGATTATCATTCTTGAGGGATTTCGTCCTCACAAACCCTTGAAGAAGATTTCTCCAATTTTACATAAATTTTGTATTCAATCTAGCATGCCTGCAAGAGAGCTCTTAAATATCTTTTATAACACTCTCACAAGAGCTCATTCACTCACCTTGCACTAATGTGGGATAAAAAAATTCACTTTTTTCCTTTCCCAATTTTTTAGGATTTTGCTTTTTCCCGCTATTTTCTCACGATTGCTTTTCCCCCCAATTTTATCACGATTGCTTTTTCCTTTAATATTTCCCCGTGTCATTAAATAAAGGGACTTTAAATATTTCCCACTTAACTATAGTCTCGCATTAATAAAGTTATATTTAACTTTATAAACTAATTTTTTTAATGCATAAATAAATCATATCAATGATATTAAAATATTATGTTGATATTAATCATTTATAATCGACATGACACTATCACTGAAGATATCAACCATGCCCAAAATGACTTACTATAAAAGTATGCTCAAAACTACACCCTGACACCTCAGAACGACCTACAACTGAAACTGCCTAGGCCAAATGGCCTCAGGATCCCTCTAATTAATTGGTTAGCCTACACGACCATGAAGAAATAGGCTAATGAGAAACTCGTTCAACCTGTGCTAGAAAGGGGACATTACACATATGAATTGGAGGATCTTGATGTTTTAAAGTATCATGGAGGCTTTATAAGTGTATTGTAATATTTTCATTACTAAATAAAAAATTGAGTCATAATTTGGCTACAAATATCCCCATCACATGCTTCCAACTTATTTGGAAATAAATAATTAAAACTAATGTAAATATATTTAAGTTTCATCGTCGATAAGATGCCCACATGTTGTCCACTTAGCATTTCCACTATTGCACCATCCAAGAACATAGCCAATTTGAGTTGGGATCATGTTGAGATTAGTGGTATTACTACACTAGACCTCTATGCAAGTCTAATAGAGTATATTTCTCACATGGAATATACTTTCATCCATGGTGTTAGATTTTTTTACTTCTAATAGCTGATAAGTAGGAGATATTTTCCACAAGTCAAATTGTGATATTGCTATCAAGATTAAATTGTGTACTTTTTTGAGTCAAATTCATTGGCCCATGTTTCATGAGTAGTGGTTCACAAGAACCCATCTCTCATGAGAATGAATGGAATGCTTAACACTCATTAAATCTAGGTGATGGTCATAGAGGTGAAGCACCGAGACTTCCTAGGAGGTCACCCATCCTAGTACTACTCCATATCGAGCATGCTTAAGTACGAAGTTTCCTCCATGGTTAATCCCACTCTGCTTGCAACCCTATTTGCAATCAAAAATAATCTTTAAGAACTACACAAAATATAGGTTTAGTTAGAATTTGGTGCCTTGAAGCTAGATTACTTTGGAACATATATTTGATCATACATTTCATGTGAGGAATAATTTTTTTTTATATATTGAATAGATAATGGAGAGATATTATAGAGTTATTTCCTAGCTGCTTAGGCAATTGTTCCCTTGGATGAGTGGAGAGATGCTTGTACTTTTTTGGATACTTAAATGATCTTGAGATTTTAGGTATGATTATATGAGTGTCTAGATGGATTAGGAGGTAACAACTTGATGAACTTCACATTTTTTGAGAAAGAAATTGTGATTTAGTAGAGTAAATTTTTTTGTGCTTCTTGATATAGGCATATAGGTATTTTCTAGAGTTTGGGATTTGATGAAGACAAGTACACAAGTTTCCTTCTATTTAAAATTAAGAACATGGATTGATAAATGTGGAGACTTGGAATCTTATTTCAAGGATATATTATTATAGGTATAATTAAATGGTGATGATTATGGTGTCATATATGTCACACATATTTGAGCATTGACAATGATCATGTATGCAATTGACAAGTGGTGGTGTGAACAAATTTTACGAGGTTGTTTTGATCTCTTGGATGCTTGTTTAGTTCCTTTATTATGGTACTTGATTGTTGATTTTCTTGAAAAATCAAAATTGTAGGTGATCTAGTATTTGAGTCTTGAGATCTTTAGGTTATCTTAGTTTGCAAGATACTAATATGATGGTGAGCTTGTATATTAAATTGATTGAGGATATGTTAGTTATGTATTTTTGAGACTTAACCACTTGTTTAGTTGTATTGGGATGAATTATATATGGATTTTGTGTATCCATAAACATTTTATGTTGATATATTTACTTAGTTGGGCTTGTCTGTGATCATTTGGACTTTTATATGTTGCATGGGGGAATGAATGAGTACAGTGTCTAGATAATCTTTTATGGAGACTTGTAGAATGTTTCCTAATATGATGCCATGGATAGAGCTATCACATGATTTAGTCAGAGCTTTTGATAGCAATGCTTTTGTGGTGGTTGCATCTTATTAGATTGGAGATCTTAGTTCTACTATATTCTTTGAATTTGTTAGGATTGTAGTTGAGTGTGTGTGGACCATGAGTGATCTCTATTTAGAAGCTAGTTGTCATGCTACCATGGATAGCTCAATTTCATGATTCAATGAGATCTTTAACAATGATGTTGATTAATCATTTGAACATGGATAGTATTTGTAGTGGTTATCAATGTCATGGAGGAGATCTTGGATCCTATTTGTTGTAGTGAGAGTTCATTGAATTTTTTGGTTTCATTGTTAAGAGATGACTATCTTCATATGATTGGAGATCTTTACATCTTGGCTAGCCATGGCGAACTCTTGATTCTTTTGTTAAGGTGCCAACTTATGACTTATCAAATTTGATAGACAATCCTTAGTTTAGAGGATGTTTTTGTGTTGTGCCACATGGTGGACTCTTGATTACACATTAGATTTTAGGTGTTATACTCTTAGATCATGATGTTATGATGTGTTCTTAATTGCATGGTTGGAGCTTTAAAATTGATCTGGATATTTCTCTTTTTATTAAGTACATTGGTCAATTTCTTGGGAGGTTCATGGGAGTTCAATGTTGCATTTGTATCTTAGCATGGATTAATTAGTTGAATGCACTCAAGGATACTTGGAGACTTAGGCGATCCATTTGTTGAAACAATTAATCTTTGGAGGTTTTAGTAGGAAAAAATATGTATTTTGAATCTCATCAAGTCAAATTTGAATTTTACATGCAATTGAGTAGAAGTATTGAAGCAATTAAAATAATATTCACTAAAAATAGAAATATCAACCTAATTATCAAAAAGAAGGAATCTAAAAATATTCCCAAGCATATATATTTCTCTTTTACATAGTTAATAAGTACATGCATCATCCTTGACTATAGGTAATCAAGTGCTTACTTTGCCTTGTTATTTTTTATTAATGGAAACATGATTCACTTACCTCATTAAGTGCCACCACTATCTTTACTTGGTTGAATCATTTCCTTTTGATTAACATTTATTCATACCCTCTTGGAGATGTTTCACCTTAACTCATCTATATAAAATACTATTTATATATGTATTTTATTGAAGTATTAGGTGAATGGTTAATGTGAAAAGAGTAATCATTGCTGTTAAATTGAATCAATTTATTATTTTGTGCAAATAGGTAATATAACCACTTTTAAGTAAGAGTTATGATTTTAGGAACATTTCCCCTATAATTTAATGATAAAACTAGCCATTTTTATTAATTTGAGTATTTTATCATTTTGGCCAAAAGGTTAAAATAGTCAACTTGTTAACATAATAGTTTTAGAATTAACTTTCTTTATAAATACAACATGAAAGAGGCATAAGATTATGAAATAAGTGTAGGGTTATAAATATGTTATCAATTAATGAAAGATAATGTGCATAAAACAATGTGAGAAGTGGATATAAAACTAATAGGATTAATATGATGTGTATGGACAACACTTGAAGGAAGCAAGTTTTCATGAAGCTAGTGGGATGAGAGGTAGGCATAGACCTGATGGGATGACCATGAGAAGAAGCAAAGGAAATAATTTGGTAGGAAAAATAACTGACATGGAGAAAGAAGAACTTAAATATCTAGAGTAGACAGAGGATGAACATAAATCATGCCATAAAGAGGAGTGAAATGAGGTGAAGGAACACAAGAAGACACTTGGGAAGGAGGGGGACACATCACTCAAAGGAATTAAATAATTGATTCTTTTTCCTATAACTTTAAGCACCTCTAATTCATATTGATTATTAATCAATAAATTATGTAGAACATCGACCAAATGTGTGAGATTAACATCACTAGCAAAATATGCAAGATTATAAGAAAGCATATATGAGTAATTAAAGTAATGAATTTTCTATCTAAGTCAACGTGGGATTCATAATCAAACTTATTTTCGCCATCAATACTAACATTATTATTCATATTTTCAATTGTATTATTCTAAATGACTATTATGGAAGGAATTTAATTAAGGTATTTTTTAGAGGATAGAAGGGTGTTAGAATAGGAAAAACCCTATTCTCCCAAGAACACCTGCATGCAAACCTGTCACATGGAAGAAGCAAAGACAGAAGACAGAAGAAGCTATGGAGGCCAAAAAGCTAGAGACATCATATCCATGTTTAAAGAATGAATTTCTATTATGAACAAAAATGATTACAATGCAATCTCCTTACCAAATACAAAGAGGTGAATCCTTATAAAAGGAAACACGAAACCCTAAAAGGGAAAACCTAAGGTAAGCTTAAGCAACTAGAGTGAATAGGTGAGTTAGTAATTAGATCGAAATGATTTAATTAATAACTCAAAGGTCTATTACTTTAACACCCCCCCTTAAGATAAGCTTAGGGAGAAGCAAAACCTAGGAAACTACTGCAGAAAGCAGGAAAGATGGGTCCCGACAACAAGGCCTGAAGAGGCACCCAAGTACAAGAAATCTCTGTGAAACGGGGAAATAAAGAAAACCCAATGGGAAAAACTTTACCCCAAAAAGAGATGAACTAGATGAAGGAAACAAAGCCTCCAATCTAGGAAAAAAACTTTGGAGAACGAAACAAGAAAGAGCAAGAAGCATCTCCGAAGCATGAGGCTGCAAACACTGTCAGAAGTAACTGCTGGAACCCCCACTGAAGCACATGACCAGGTAGAGAAGACAAAGTCTAAAGAGCTGATCAATCGAACCAAGGAAGCAATAGAACCAACAGGTGAACCCCCCCATAATGTTGAATAGGGAGAGGTGACAGGAACACTGAAATGCAATGCTAGAAACATCTGAAGAAAGAAGAATCAGGAACACCAATAGTGCAGCAGAAGTATAAGCACAGGATAAAGGGCGGTGTCACCGACACACAACATGGGCTAATGTCGTGGAAGGTATGCTCACTTGAAAAAGGTGGATGAGCACAAAATGACAAAACATCATAACCCCCCATGACACTTTATAACTAAGTGCGAGTATAAAAAACACACAAGGTGCTCGAAATCCCAGATATGCAGAAGTAGGCACTTTATCTTAGTGCGTTTACAAAAAAAAGAATGCTACAGAAGAGAAGCATACAAGCTTAGAATTCAGAAAGAAGAGTGAGCCAGAAGATCAGAAGAAGAGATCCCAGGACCTGTAGAACCCAAGTAATCCGCCAGAGTGCGAAAGAGAAAAACTCAAAGGAGAGAGAACCTGGAGCAGAATCTGGAAAAAATACCCCTATAACTGAAAAGCTCACTGAACCAGCTTTCCGACGATATCTGGTTTGCCAAAAAGGAGTCCGGATGAGCCAGATATGGCTCCTAGAAGGCATAAAATAGACATCAGACTTTGAAAACAAAAAACACTATCAAAATGGTAGAACCCAAAACCCCAAACTCCATCATCGGAAAGAGTTTTCCGACGGTATATGGAAGTCAGAAAAATACCCCCGTATGCTCAAGATAGAGCGAAAATAGTGCCAGGGGGTCAAAAGGGCACCAAAATCAAGGTTTAAGCCCCTGGGGCTGAAAAAATCGCTGGCCCCTGGGCGCCATATGATCGCCGCAGGGGGCTGGGGCGGAGCCCCCGGTCACCCATGTGACCGCCCGCTGGGCTAAAAGGGGCCCGCGGGGCTAAAGCCCGCTGGGCAGGCGGAGTGGCGGGGTACCGGGTGGCGGAGGTGGCCGAGCGGAGCGGCGATGCCAGCGGAGCGGGGGGCCGTCGGGACCGGTGGCCAGCGGAGCGGCGGGGCACAGGTCGGCGGGGGCCGCGGAGGGCGGCGGGGGCTGCGGAGGGCAGTGCGGGCCAGCGGTGGTGGAGCGCCGGTGGCGTGATTGAAATTGCACGGGCTACATTTTTTAAACGCGTAAAAAAATAAGAAAAATATGTTTTATGATTTTTTTCTCGGTTTTCGTGCCCATACGACACTAGAAACCAAATTTTTTTTGCCTCGGAGGCAAGATGTCCAAAATGGACAAATTTTATATGGATTTTAGGGTTTTTGGGCGCTTTGAGCGCAATGATAATGTCCGTTTGAGCCCAAAGTGACCAGAAACAAAGGTCCCGCTAAATCCACACAAAAACTTCTGAAAAGCTAGGAAAACCCCCAGCTTCTGAAACACTTCAATAAAACATGAACAAACAGCTGGAGGATGGCTCTGATACCATGTTAGAATAGGAAAAACCCTATTCTCTCAAGAACACCTGCATGCAAACCTGTCACATGGAAGAAGCAAAGACAGAAGACAAAAGAAGCTAAGGAGGCTAAAAAGCCAGAGACATCATACCCATGTTCAAAGAATGAATTTCTATTATGAACAAAAATGATTACAATGCAATCTCCTTACCAAATACAAAGAGGTGAATCCTTATAAAAGGAAACACGAAACCCTAAAGGGGAAAACCTAAGGTAAGCTTAAACAACTAGAGTGAATAGGTGAGTTAGTAATTAGATCGAAATGATTTAATTAATAACTCAAAAGTCTATTACTCTAACAAAGGGGATAGTGAGACCTTAACATACTTGTAAAAGATCAAACCTTAAAAGGAAAGAAGGTTCAAATAAGTTTCAAATCTAAGTTATTAAAAAAAACACTAAAATTTGAAAATAAAATAAAAGAATGAATAGTAGCCAAACCTTTGTGAGCATAAAATTCATATTGTGTTCACCAATTTATATATATGGGAAACAAATCTCTGTATCCAAAATCCAAGGATAAATAAATGAATTAAGAAACCAACACTACTAAGAAAATAACCCTAAATCAAAGAGTTGAGACAATAATGATTCTTGAAAGTGAAAAATAAGGTTCGAGTACCTATCTTTGTGTGTGAGAAAATGATTAGTTTTTCTCTCTAGACTATCCTTTGTGATCCAATCTAGTATTTCATTATCAAATTAAAACTAGAACACTCCTACATATTACTAAATGGTTCATTTTCTATTATACTTCAAATATAGTCACAAAACTCTTCCCCACACATATAACTCTCACTATTATTTATGGATTCAACCTATGGATTCAACGTAAGCATAGTTTATCTTCAAAATCTTGTCATTTCTAATATTTGGACTTGATAGAATATAAACAAATGTTTCAATTTTTTTGTGTCACAAATTTCACCTTATTCAAACCCTTTGAATTAATTTAATGATTTGAAAGAGTTTAGAGACTAGTCAATGTAGATGTTGATGCTAGTTGATACTCTAGCTATGTAATAGATGTACGCACATATAGATTTATGGGATATTGTTAAATATCTAAATATATTAGGGTTTGCCATTTAACAGAAAAGTCTAGTGTAAAAATTGAAGATCTTGTGGTCAAGTCAATAAGCTTTAACTAGTTGGAAGGGGGTTGATTTGGAAAATTAAATTAAATATATTAGGGTCAAAATTATAGGTGGACTAGGTTTAGAATGACATTTGTAAATTTGAACCAAGTAGGGAATGATGAATTTTGAGATTATATTTGAATCCTGAGATGTAATCAAGGCTATGGTTAATTATAAACTTATATGCAAAAACATGTCTCTTATTTACTAACAATTACATACAGGACAAATGGTCCAAAGTGAGCTCAAAATGACAAGGAAAAGTGCAAGATTTGCACTCTCCAACCTTTCAAGGCGATTCATACTTACTACGTATTTACATCAGTAAAGAACTATTCAAAACCAACATATTGGAACACATCCAAAACACATTAGCATGTGTGGGTGGATCATTTATATTAATAAAGAACTCTTTAAAATTGACACAATGACATACTTCCAAAACACGCAATAACTTGTATAGGTGGATAGAAGTCTAGTATTTATGTATTATTTCGTGGGATAATCCACTCGCACTAAGCATTTCCATTAATAAAGATATATTTAAATTAATACATTGAGATAAATTTTAAACACATAGTAACATGTGCTATGAATAAAAGACAAGTATTTTTATTTTCTTGATTCCTTTTAGAAGACAAAGGCCCTAAAACAATTTTAACATCCTAATATCATTCTCTATAGTGTTAAAACCTATACACTAAACACGAATTGATCTTTAATAGACTCTCAACCAACCATTCAATATCATCGATGAATTAAGAATTCTTCACATTAGAACTATTTAAAAAAAAATGATTATAATTATATCTCACAATCAATTACTCAATTAAACAAATAAACATTATAAAAACAATCTTAAAAAATATAAAACTCAACAAATTTAATAATTACCAACAAAAACATTCTCAAACTTCATGACAAATGAATGAAATTGACCCATAACTCCCAACAAAACATGCACCCTCAATCTTCTCTTCAAAGACTAAAAACCATGACAAATGTACTTACCCCATAAGTGACAACACACTCAACTTTATAGACAAACAACACTAAAATCATTAAGTAGTTGTCAAAACTTTATAGACAAACAACATTAAAATCATGAAATACTTGTCAAAACTTTATTGACAAACAACACTAAAATCATGAAATACCTAACCACTCAAACAATCTCATTCATACTTGAATGAAAAGACTGAAAAAAAAAACATGAAAAACCTACCAACCAAATAACTAAAACTCCTCCATTTAAGGTCACCATGATGGCCACCTTGCACTTCAATGATTCAAATCCCAAAAAACTTTAAACAACTTGAAAGAATACAGAGCGACGAGGATTATATGGTCCCATGCCCAGCTCATAGCCTTATTTTTCCTCTAAAAACCTCAGCAGACAGCGCAATATTAAGTAAATAGACATCTACTCAGCCCCCTTAGAAAAAACAAAGGAACAAATCGACTTATTCGGGCTTTTCACATCTCGGACAGCGAAATTCACTCCACAACAGTGACAGAAGGAAGAAAATAATTCGACGCCATTAACAGATACGATTCGTAATTTATTTTGCAGGACCGATATCTTTCTTACAGAGAATTCATTGAAGAATTGAAGGGTCTTAAGGCAACGAGATATTTCAATCTGTAAGAATTGATAATGGGGGAAGCCGGGTATGAGGAAATGGAACCGCCGCAGGCTTTGGTGGAGCGGCTTAAGGATTTTCGTCAAGAACAAACCCTGGCATTGTGGAAGGAGCTCAATCCGCAAGAGCGCCAGCTTTTGATCAATGACCTTGAGGTTTTTCGATTTTTGTAGATTTTTATGTTTGTTTTTATTTAAATTTGCACGTCTCAGAATATAGCGGTGATTTGATTTTGTCTTTGTTTTGTTTGATTATGTTTAATCCTCTTTATTACGATTTGAATATTTTCCGGTTCTACAGCTTATTGCAATACTTTTATTACTTAGAGTAGATCTAATGACAAATTTTGTTACTTTTCTCTAAAACGTCGTTATGAATGATGTACTTATTGCTGTCAATTCTCGAGTTTATGATAGCTGCTCTTCAATTCAGCTGATTTGCTTCAGATTTTGACGTACCATTTATAGTCCTTAATTTTGTCCCAGCTTTGAAATTAATGAATTGTACTGCACCTTTATTTTGTGTTTGTTTGGTACAGTTTATTCGTGCTTGTGCTTTTCAGTGCAACAGGCCTTGCCTTTGTATACTTTCAATTGGTCCCCTTAAGAAATTAATAGCTAAAAATATTCTATAAGCCGCAGTATTGCGTCTCATTGAGTGGGAGAAAACTAGCTTTCATGTTTGTTGTGTCTCAACTGTGCCTATGCCATACCATTAATGTAAAACCATTTGTCATATGCTGTCATGTTTTATGCAGAGTCTGGATCTTCCCCGAGTGGATCGAATTATCAAACAATCTTTTCTTGTGCGAGGTGAGTTCTGTTTAGTTTGTTTCACATAGATTTGCTACTAAGCTTGGTTACAATTCAAAATCCAAGAGTACAAAGTTTGAACTATATATAAAGTAAATGGAAAGTGATCCTCTTGTGGAGGTGTCATACATCAAATTTGCGTCTTGCTTGGCAATGACCCAAAATCTACCTTCACCTTACCTTTATGTCGTTGGAGGATTTCGGAATTGGTGTCCTATTTTAATATGGATTTGCACTTTTATGGATGTTACACTGCAGGACATTATGTTGCCCTCTTATTCTTGTTTAAATTTAGGTAAATACTAACCTTTAACTTGTTTTTTGAAGATCGGCCTATACCAAATCCAGAACCAGTTCCGGAGGCAAGTGTCTCCACAGTTTTGGAAAGAACACCAGAAGAAAGGGAAAGATGGTGGAAAATGGGACTAAAGGCCATTTGTGAGGGCAAGCTCGCAGTTGTGCTTTTGTCTGGAGGCCAGGTATTCTTTACATAGATATGTGCAATTGATACAATTTAATACACGCATGGACACCACAGTCACCAGAAAACTGGGGTCCAGGGCCCTGGCTGGATTACTCTTTGTCACTGTTTCTCTATGTTTCTGGAATGGGAACAGCAAAAAAATGTCCTAGATTTTGGTGATAGTGGGGGGACAACTAATACTAATACTAATAGTAATCATTTTTTTTTTAGTATATTAATTTGCAGAAAATTAAAATATTTAAGAATAACTAAAATTTCCACAAGATTAAATACAGAATTGAGAACGCATCTGAGAAGTGACAATTCAACTTCATTTGTCAAATAATAAATGTTCACGATAAATCAAAGTGGTTTATATCATATTAGCATTAGTTGGGTCATAATTGATATGGCAAACTAAAAGTATAAACGGAATTCAATTTACTCAGGAAATACTTGGTAAAAAAACACCATTTTCCATCGGGTGCAGCACAAAGCGAAAGTTATTTTTAGTTTTTAAAACCAGGGGGATCTGAAGATGGCAGCCCACAGCAGGTTTGAGGGATTGCATAGCAAATTTTAACGTGTTCTTTACATTTTTTTAATGAGAGGTTGAGTTTGACAGTTGGGGGGGGGGGGATGTTCCAGCATCCCTGGGACATCACATGGATTTTAAGGACAGCAGGCCATCCCCACAACGGTGCAGCGAAAGGGGTATATCAGGTTAAACATCCTGGGCATGTTCCTCACATTTTTATCAAAATTAGGACAGGGAAGGGGCACTCTGTTCCAATTACTCAATATGCCATACCTCAAATTTCTCTGAATGGGGAAACACAGGTGAAATTGTTGAGATGCATTCCTGGGGTACACTGTTCTTTGTAGAGATTTTTCTTCAAATACTCATTTTTAGTAACGAATTGGTTTCTTTTCTACTAGAAATTAGTCCTCTTATAAATCAAGTTCACAGTCTTGTATACTTCAGAGTTTAGGATGTTATATGTTGAGAAAATAGCCCTTCATAAAAGCTTCTGCAATATCAGGCTTTGATAGAGGAAAAGCAGAAATCACTATTTGATGAGGGAAAGAATATTTAGCTATATGCAGCTTTGTATAATGAGGATAGTTGGGAGTCTTTATACATTAAATATATGTGGGTCATCAATACTCTTTGCTTCCGATGCCATCATTTCTTGACTCATTCACACGCTGATCTTGTAATGCCATGGTAAATTCAAAGGACCCAAGTACAAAATATTAAAAATATTAAGGGTCTGCCCTGAAAGAGCAAATAAAACTTTATATTGTTTAGCTACACCATTTCTCCTTTAGTATAATAAGTTAAAGACTCCAATCCTATGGAATAAGTAAAAGCTTGACGGATCAAAATATGTGTTTAATTGTCACCTAGGAAGTGTTTTGGCTGAAACTTTTGAGTTCACAATGCATATAGAGCATTCTATATCCCATGTCTCAGCTCATTTGAATTTCGGAATTAGCACTGACGGCAGGTGGCTCTCACAAGTTATTGCAAGAGTGCCTCATTTCAATTACATTTATAAAAATTATGGATCCAGAAAAATGTTTGGGAATTTCAGAGTACTCCCTCAGTCATTTCAAGCATCTCAGATCCTTCATCTTGTCTTCTTACCAATTGATTTAAACCAACAGATCAATTGTGCAGCAAATTGAATTTACCAATTCTCTTTTTACGTCAGATCTAATCATCTATGTGATAATATGAGGCATACTTTCTTGTCCTAACTGCCAATGTTAGTGTAATTATATACTGCACCTTAAATTTAAGTTTATTTAGATTTTTTATTGTACTTGCAAAAGTAAACTAGGAAATGACCATATGTCAACTCCTTGATTGATGGAAGACTCATGCCACCTCTACCTCCTGCACCCCTTGATTGAAGGTAGCTAGGTGCCACCATTCCTTCATCAAGTTGAGTTCACTTGACACCACAACTTCTTTGGGGCACTTGTTATCCTGACTTTGGCATCCCAAAGTCTATATATTATAGTTCATTTCCTATGATATCTATTAGGGATTGGAATGCTATTGTTCTCCTTTCGTTTTCTCTTGAATATATGTTGTCGCAATGCTGTTTTATTTCTAGGGTAGATCTATTATTGCAAGTTCATTATAAAATCTTACATGATATCAAAGCAGGGCAGTTTAGGTGTCATTTCATTCATTTAAGACATAGCTTTTGCTTTTTTTATCTAAGTTTGTAGCTTCGTAATTCTCAATGGTCATAGGTCATCTATTGTAAGAGTCTCTAGGGAAGAAAAAAAACGTTTCATTGTTTTCAAAATGGTCAAATTTAGCTAGGTTAAGTTTTCTTTTGTTCTGAATTTGATATCATGAAGTCAACTTACATATAGTTTCATGGGAGTTTTGATTCAACATTTCATGGGCAGCTTGGTTTTCTAAACATGTTGGCAACGAAAAGCTCCTCACCATTGTGTTCAAAGTGGCCAAAACCTACAAATTGATTGTTAATTAATAAAAATTGTAATACTTGGTAGGAAAATGAAATTTTCTGTAGCTTGTTTGGTCATGCCTGCTTGCATAGGTTTTGTAACTTTTGTTTTATATTTTTTTCCTCATGCTTTTTTTTTTGTTTAAAAAATACATATAAAATATTAGTAGCAATTCTTTGGTGTTAAAAGTGCATTATTGTACTATTGTAAAAGGAGCTATTGACCCCCTTTTGAAACCTTTCCATGCCCTCACTAATTTTAGCAGTCAAGATTCAAATGATTTTGGCCGCCTTTTGCCCTAACGTCCTCCTCCCCATCACCTGTTTGTTGCCTATGTGGCTCACTTGTGGAGTTCTGCCTATTGGGTGCCATATTACCATCGGGGCATGACCTTTGTGCCATTGGTTAGTGCTCCACGACTACTTTGTCCATTGATCACTTGTATGCTATCCAAGTGCCACCTCTTGTAGCACTGCTTGCCCATCATCAATAGATAACTAGCTTGCCACTAGTAGCAATCCTTCATCTACAATGATTTATTTTCAAAAAAGGGGGATTTTTTAAGTACTACATAGTGGTGCCTGTAATGTGCCCTTTGGGAAATAGGATTTAATATTAAATAATAATAATAAAATTAAAATATAAATAAATAACTAAATAGATAAATAATAATAAAACATAATATATAATATAATGTAATTACAATTTAATTAAGTTAATGAAAGGTCAAAAGATACATAATGAAGAGTTGTGAATCCCTCAACATAAGGTATAAAAGGGAAGAGCACATTTGAAATGGGATAGGGATGGAGGAAGAAAGAGGAAAGCATAGTATTTAAAGAAGAATTAATGGAAGAAGGAAGGAATGTGAAGAAAACAAGGAATTGACTCTTTCAAAGGGCAGCAATGATGAAGGGTTGTAATTATGAAGGGTGGTGACTCTTTCTAAGAGGGACAATTATGAAGGGTTGTGACTTTGCCAAAAGGTATACATGATGAAGAGTTGTGACCTCTCCCTCACATTGGAAGATAAAGAGGGGAAGAAGGATCAAATGGAATGGAGGAAAAGGAGTGGATGAGATCTACAGCAGACTCAGAGCAGAAGTTTAAGGAGGGATCTGAATAAGAATTAAGAGGGAAAGACAAAAATAAGATATGTAGATCTAGAAGAAGAGGATATGCAGATCTTAAATGGGATATGTGCAGATTTGAAAAGGAGTAAAGACAGATTTGAAAAGTGAGAGGTAGGTGAAGATTAAATAAGAAATGAAAGGGGCAGCAGTTGTTGTCAAACAGATGTATCTTTTCAAAACCAAAGGGTGTGACCCTTTCATAAGGGCATGAACAAATGAAAAGGTGTGACCCCTAAACTCAAAGGAGATATAAAAGGGAAGAACTTCAATAAAGAACATCAAATTACAAGAGAACACAATATCCTTCAACGGATTGAATTCTCCGTACCGGGGAGAGAATAATTAGTTATCAGACCTGAACTTAGGGAGTTAATATTATTCTATTTTGGGTAATGCAAAAATAATAATTAAATTATCGATGTGATTTTATAATGCATCTTGGTCTGTTGTTAATAAACTTTAAGATATGAACTTAATATGACAATAGTCAGTCACAAGGAAATGGGAGATAGTCTACAATTAAGGGAGAACCACTAAGGGCAACCTATTGTAGTGGTAGTTAAGGGAGAACAACTATGAGGGCCCCCTATTGCATTGAGATTTAGGGAGAGCAGTTAAGGGCACCTTGTTGTAGTTGCAGTTAACTGAGAACAACTATGAGGGCACCCTACTGAACTATGATTGAGGGAGAACTGCAAAGGGCGACCTATTGCAAGTACCTTCACAATTTCTACACCGCGAGACTATTGGTGAATCATAGGTAACTCCAACCATAAAAGAATGGAGGACCCTATGGAGGGAGAAGTACAATCATAGAGCACCCTTGCTATGCTTCCTTACTCCACATCTTCTATAATTGGAATTCACATATAATTTATTTATGAATAATGTTTGCATTATTGAGTACATACACACACACACACATAATGCAGGATTCAAGTTATGCAACACATAACTAAAGACACCATTTATTTGGTAAACCCTAATTCTAATTTGTTGTACGTTATTTAGGGCAACTTCTAGGGAAATTTAGGAAGGACATCACAGTGCCATTTATTTGATTGGATTGTGCATCAAGGCTATACTTTTAGCTTTGTCTCACTCTTTTGAAATTGACTTGTCATTGGGATTTTGTGTTGAGGCTATACTTTTAGCTTTTTCACACTCTTTTGAAATTAACTTGTCATTGGTTAACATTCAACCACTCCTTTGTCCACCAATCACTTGTGTGTTACCCAAGCTCCACCTTTCATAGCATTGCTCGTCCATTGTCCACATGTCACTAGCCCACCACCAGTAGCAATTCCCCCTCTCCATCTACAATTTCAATATAGGCAGTCAATTTTAGAGGCCTTTGACTTGCTCATATATAGGTATTTTTTTGAGCGTTTTTTTTAAATGGCCCATTTTTTAGTACTTAACAATGGTATAATAGATTTTTGCTCATAATCGTTTTTTTCTAGACAACATAGTTTCTCATATATTCAGTTATCTTGTTCTTGTTTTGCAAAATCAAATGTTCATAGCTTTCTCATATGGACTCCTCTTAGCGAGCCTTTTTTAAAAAGTGCAACATTTTTTGAGTTTTACATAGTGGTGCCATTTGTGTGATCTAATTTTGCATTGAGGCTATACTTTCAGCTTTGTCTCACTCTTTTGAAATTGTAAAACACTTGGAAAACTTGATTTGTATAACATACTAATTTATAAAATGCCGCAAAGTATACTTTCTAAGGTTGTCTTAGTTGAGATAATATATTTTTTGGGGTGCTAATGCAAACCCATTCAATTATACAATGCCTTTTCATATACTTGTTTTGGGGAGGCTTACACATGGGCATTTTTGTACTTGACAGAGTTATATTAAGTTCCAACTATTCTAGGAATCTGATTTTGAAAATCTGTTTAAGTCAAGAATGGATATTTTAATTCATCATTTTGTCATCACCTTGAATAGATGGAACTATAAGTCTTGGTGAGACAAAGTCTTGAAGCACTCTAGATAGATTCACCTCTTGCCCCATTTCTATGGTGTTGTTTTTGAACTAGTTTCTTATTGGCGGTTGTAAGTATGGGCCAACAAGAGTGATCATGTCCTAGGATTAATTGTTTCTAGTGTTGATGACCACACAATGTGGACTCTATCACACATTGAATGGTCTTGCACTATTTGGACCAAAATTTGGAAGTTGCATGGAGATCCCAATGAATCTCTATTTCTGGATGACCCTACTATGGCTATATTCTATCCCTTGATGATTCGAAGGTTCTCCCTATAATGATGATAGGAGAGGAGCTTGCTTGTTGGGAAGGTCCTAAATGTTGTGGTAATGAAGAAACTTTCCTGGATGATCCTTCCCTTCCTCCACCTTTAGCATTGGGATCCTTGTGTGTTGTTCTTACTTGGCTTTTGAGGTGGAAATATTTTGAATTGAGTAGTGTAGCCTGTTAATATTTTCAGATTATCACAAGGAATGTTTAATCTATAGAGATCTATCAAATACTAAGCACAGGAAACAAACCAAACACATAAATGAAAAGAATTGTACCCCGAATGAATTCTGGACTGAGATCTTCAAATCTGGCTTCTTCAATTCTTTTCTCAACATCTGCAACTTTAACAACACTTCAACCACGCTGCTCATCTCTGTATATTGCTGTATTGTTGCTTAGATCTGCGCTTATATTAATTATCTAACTCTGATCTTGTTGACGCTAATCCAGTTGCTCTAATAATTTGTGCCAAATTAATCAGAAATATATCACTATATATATGTCTGGTATATATCGAGTCCTTATGCTGGAATTATTGCAGATATATATTGTCTTTCAATGGTCACCTCCAAGTATGATAAACATGGATAAATTTGCATCAGCACCTAGAAGTATTTCGCTTCAGCACAATGCTAATTAGCTTAAGGGATGGATCACTGTAATTATCCAGCACATGGACAATTCAGACAATATCAACCATGTAGAAATTCACTCCTTTGGATGCTCGAAATTGCTGCTCCAAATTACACAAGGGAGATCGATTCTTGGAGAGAAGACAATATGTTGTCTTTTATATGTTTGTCCTCAAGCTTCGATCCTCATATATATGTGAATGGGGAGGCTCTTTAAGAGGCCGACTTGGGCCTTTAAAAATAAACCTTGTTTATTTAAATTTACCAAGAGACCGACTTGGGCCCTTTAAATAAAATTTATTTATTCCATTTATATTAAATCGATCTTTTAATAAACAATAAGTAATAAATATCTCTATATTTATTATTATTATTTATATATATCAATTTATAATAAATATATATTCTATATATTTATTATTATCCAAGGTAGTAGATATTTGCCTTAAGGCCATAATATCAACACTCCCTCTTGGACTTGAGGCAAAGATCCACTCATAGATCCTTCATCACAAAACATAACCAAAATGGATTCCTTATCCAATGATGCCATAGATCTTCTCATCTACGATAGTACATCTCTATCTACTAGATATGATGAGAACACATATGTTCTTCATCATTCCTCAACCATTCATCTCATATCCATATGAGCATTATCTTTCCATGGTAGCATCAAATCATATGATGCTTACCAACTGGATGTGGATTTCCTAGATCCATGAGTCTCCACGACTCAAGAGATAGAATATCAAATCCATGATATTCACAAGTCCATGATGTTTACCAACCATAAGTGA
>MU227097.1:725312-737076 GCA_018584345.1 Thuja plicata | reverse complement strand
ATAAATAATAAATATCTCTATATTTATTATTATTATTTATATATATCGATTTATAATAAATATATATTCTATATATTTATTATTATCCAAGGTAGTAGATATTTGCCTTAAGGCCATAATATCAACATAGCCACATGACATGCATTGTGATTTAACCTCCTTTTGTTTACACTTTCAAGTTGCTTTATTAAGGGCTTCCAATGATTCTTCAGCAAGTTCACATTTGTCTTCTTGTTCATTGGGAAGTCTACTTGTCTGATATGTACCCTTTGTTTGTAGAATTCTATATTTAGGATTTTGAGAATAGCATTGAGGACATTTGTTTTCTTTTGATGACAACTCACATTGAGTTGCATCTCCTATTTTGGATGTTTTAAGGATGCATTGTTACTCACCAATTTGTTCTTTGCCTTATAACGCTTCTATCTTGACACATGTCAATTCACATTGGTTCATATCACATCCACATTGAGAGTCATTCATTTATGGTTATTATACTCGAATTTTGCATTGTACTTGATCCCATTGAACAATTTCAATCATAGTTCTGCATCAATATTGAGACACATTAGCAACTTTCAAACACATTCATCTTGATTCTATCATTCACTCCATTGCTCAGATGGGAATTCAAAGGTTCGATAGCTTGGGGATTTTGCATTTTGAAGAAAGATGCATCGTTCATTGTAGAGGAATCTACTACAATAGATGCCATGTTACATTGCATCTATATTCTCTCTTTTATATGTAGGGGTACACATGGGCCTTATTTTATAAGAATTTTAGGACTGTATCTTCCCTCTCTTTTGGAGGGAGTTTTATTTGGGTCTTATCCACTTCATTTTTTGGGTGTACACTCTCTTTGTACCTCGGGGTATTTTTCAAATCCTACATAATGACTTGTCTTGTTGGGACCCTTTTCTTTTTCCTCTAAGTTGCTCTTAAGGTCGGGTGGTGTAGTATATATTACATATTATATCTAAGTTTACTTAGATATTTTGTTTTATTTCTTTTATCTAGGATACCTAGTCCTTCCAACCAGCCCCCAAGTCCTAGTTTAGTTCTCATTGGGTTCGAGGTTCTGGCCCTGACTGTTTGTCCGAGCCTGTCGAATCCAGCCAGACCTGTGATAAATTTTTGGGATTTTTGATTTTTTTTCACGAAATTTTCAAGATTTCTGCTACCAATTTCATCCATGCAGTACTCAACTTTTTATTTTTATTTTTATTAATTTAATTTTTTCACTTCCCATATATTTGAATAGTTTTATAATGTTTTATAAATTTTTTCCAAAATAACATGGTCGTCTATTACTTTATGCGATTAATTTTTTGTAGAACAACATGATCGTCTATTATATTATTGTCCGATAGTGATTAATTTATTTATTATTAGTTTAGGCTTTAGCAAACAAAGTTTATATTATAACTTATTTTTGTAATTTAATTATTGTATTCTAACATTATATTTTAGTTCTATTAATACTGTATTATATATTAATTTTATTATTTATAATTTTAAATCGTAAATAATAAATAATAAATAATAAATAATAAATAATAAATATTAATAAATTATATACACTATATATATAATAAGTTGCTATCCGGGTTCGTAATCGGGTTCAGGTTGGGGGTTCGGGTTCATTCAGTTCATTTGTATAAGCAGGTGTCAACTCCATGATTGATGAAAGATTTGTGTTGCTTCTACTTGATTCTTTCCTTGGTTGAAGGTAGTTAGGTGCTACCTTTCCCTCATCAAGTTGAGTTCACTTGACACCACCACAATTTCTATGGGACAATTGTCATCTTGACTTTTGTACCCTAAGTCTATATACTGTAATTCATATCCTTTGTTTTCTATCACGAATATAGATAATGAAATGTTGTTTTCGTTTTGTTTGTTGTTGAATTTACTACAGTGTCCCCATTTGGGGATATACCTGATTTCGCCTAGAAGAACAATTCCCACGATATAATTTATTTACAAATAGTATTCTAGTACATAATTGCAATTCAATTTTGAGAATTTTCAGTCAATAGAAAACATTGATATCAAGGATCTATGATCATGTACAAATAAATCTGATTAAAAAACATAATATCCTAAATTCATTGAATATAATTCTAAGCATATTTCCAATACCAACCATATTAGGAATTGTTGATGTGAGTTTTATTCCACTACAACATGCAAAATCAAACACTCAATGTTTCAAAGTGAAACACTAAATACTCAATCCTCTCTTGAATAAGATCACTTCTTATGCTAAGCTTGCAAAGTAAGATCATGAAATGACTTCAAGGTTCCTTCAATTGTGGATACTCGCTCAGTGAAATAATGTGATTTGTTGGTCATCACTAAGGGGACTTACGCTATTCATTCATGACTTATCAACTGGATTTCTATAGATTTGGCTTTACAATGTGCAATGAGAATATATTTGATTTCCCAACTTTGAACTCTCAACTTAAACTTCGAACTTCTACTACTTCTATCCGTAAATATGAATGGACGGAAGTATGGATGCAAACTAAAGATTGAATATCAATTGAAGTTAAGTACAATCACTAGCTTACGACACACGACACACGACACCCGACACACTTACAATTAGCAAGAGGCTAGTGGCCTAGTTTATATTCGAGTCAATCAAGTAAACATCCACAATTTCTTTCATCCAACTAAACTACTTCAACATGAAATGAAATCTACTCCAAGTGAGGGATTGCAGAAACCATGCGACACTTCAAAGCAACATTAAGTGATTCACCATGAAGACCAACAATGAATTGTCAATCACTTTAATAGGATTATGGCAACAATTTCAACGAGTCTCTCCCTTAGCTTATCTAATCTAATCTAATCCTAGCTCTTCTTTCTAGCTAATGACTAACCGTTACAAGTGAGAAGGCCTTGGCCTTTTATAGTTGTTCAATTACAATGGAGGGCCAAGATCAATTCAAGATCAAGGGCCAAGATTAATCCCTACAAACCCTAATTAGGGTTGCCACCCTATCAACCAATTACATGAAGGAACCACCCTATGGGCTAATAGGAAAATTACAAAGCTTTTGATAGCCAATGAGAAAATTGTACACTTGGCATGACATGATTGAATGTGCTTGTAACTGGAATTTTCTGATTGGAGAAGACAACTAGGTGCCACCTCATCATCCTTATCCTGTAGACTTGATCAATCCTTTGGTGATCGGAAAATATCTCTTAATACTCAACATTATCAAGCCTTCAATAGTGATGGCATATTCCCAAATTGCTTCATCTTCTCCAATCTTCTTCATCCTCTTTTTGAAATCTTCTCATTTTCTTGACTTGAACTTGCACTTGCATCTTCGTGAACAAGATCTTCATCTTGCCTTGAACTTGTACTATGATAGTCTTGATGTTGAATTTCCTTCTCACTTGAAATCCTCTTGCATGAGCTATCTCCTCCTTGCCTTCCTAGCTTCTCCTCCAGTTCACCTTGCAAAATTAATAAAGAGGCTTCATTTAGCTCAAAAACTGACAAACATAAACAAAATGAGGGAAATCTGAAAGTTTCATGAAAAGAAATTATATCAACATCATGAAAAATCTGGATAAATACATAAGTTTCTAATATAGCATGCCCAGATTTCCTTCAATTTTCCCCACTTTATCCCTGACTTTGAATGAAATCTGCCTTAAAGGCCCCAAAATTGATACCTCCTAAGTCCCAACTTGCTTCCATGGATGAATCTGATGTTACTAAGGGAGTCGCTCTGCCTTTTAAATTGCTGCTAGAAGGGAGAATTCACTGCCAATTTAGAGAGTAATATGCTGCTGTAGCAGAGACAAGATTGCTTTGTTTTGGTTTGAAACGAATCAAATTGCTTCCCCATATATAGGTCATCAAACATGAAGGGGCACATCACTCCACATGGGCCGATTTGTTGCATTTTATGGGCTAATAAAATGTTTTAATTAATTTATTTCTTCCAAGCCCTTTAGGCCTACTTGTCAAAGAGGGATAATGATTTTTTCAAAATGTTTAATCTCCCTCATAGAGATTGCTGCTCATTAGGATTTGATTAAATCCTCACCTAGGGTGGAATTCCGCTATGTTCGCGGGTTCTATCCTCAGGGATGGTGAAATTCCGCCATCCCTGAGGAATCCATTTGCTTTTATTCCCACTTTACCTCGCAACTTCGAACCCATTTCATTGGACTTTGAACTTTCAAATCAGATTGGAAGGGAAGATTGTTTCCTTGGTGTCAAAGGCTTCCATGCCTTAGCTTAGGTGAAGATCTTTATCCTTTGAGAGATTAGAAATCCTCGGTAGGGAGGGAATTCCGCCCTTCCCAAGGATTCTCGACATTTTATCACAGCAAAAATCTGATTCCAATCCCTGCTAAACTCATTGATCCTTTACGAATTTCATGTTTTGCTCTCGGAGTGTAGGCTTAATTCATGTCCCCACCACTACAATAATGGGGTGGAAATCTCATAAGCTTGAGGGTTTTATCCTTGGGGAGGGCGGAATTCTGCCCTTCCAAGGATTTTCTTCATTTTACTTCCATACTTAAAACTCCTTCACCAAGCTTGATCACTTTCAAATCATGATTGCCTTATAACTTGAACACTTTGCCTTGAAAAAATAAGGTGCACCAACAAACAACTCAAAGGGGAGTTTGAGGGCAGATGAGGATTTGTCCTCATAGGTGTCGGAATTCCCACTGTCTAGAGGATCTTTTTTTTGCACCTTCAAACTCCTCAAATCATTGATCTCATTCTTCATGACCTTTCACCCATACTTGGCTTCTTATCGTCCACTTCATAGTCATGTTCATCATTTTGTGGATAGGAGGGGTTTTGTCTTGAGTTTATATCCTTATGAAGGCAGGGCAAAGATTTTCCTAAGGAGAGGATTTCTCTCTTGGGACGGAATTCTTGAGCACTTGAGGATTTTAAGATTCTTCATCCAACCTCCATTTCTATCCGTTTCACCAAATTTTGATCCATCACCTCGCTGAAGTTGATCCAGCCTACTTATCTATCTCATCCTCACTTTAGTTGTTCTTCACCAAGCAATTTGAAAGGGGGAGGATGTGTGTTCTAGCCTCTATAAGCATGCGGTGGAATTCCTAGGGGGCAGAGGATTTTATCCTCGGGGATGGCGGAATTCCGCCATCTTTGAGGAATCCTTATCTTCATACTTCAATCAATCCTCAAATTTCTCCATCAGATTTTCTTCATTCCTCTCGAGACCACTAGCTTGGCCCCTTAGTAAACTTCATCACTTTGTTTCATCTTTTAGCTCAGATTGCTCTCAAACTTGAAGAGGGGCAGAAATTTGAAGTACGGGAGGAATTGAGGAATCCTCGAAGCATGAGGAAATCCGCCGGTTTTGAGGAATCCCACTTTATCATATCTAAAACATCCCACCTCAAAAAATTTCAACTTCACGAATTCAGTCTTGCATTTTCATTATCTCCCTCCTCATCATGTCATTGAATCACCTCTTGATTTGCCTCCATTAAGGTGGCGGAAATAAGTCCACCACGAGGTTGAAAATCCTGGGAAGTGGCGGAATTCCGCCCTCTTCCAGTATTCTGCCCTGTCTTAGAATTTGATCGTTTTGGGCCTTCAAAGCCCCCCCTTGATTCTGATTTTCACTTCCATCTTCTAAACTTAGACCTCAAGACTATGCTAGGCTGCCCACACTTAATCATTTTGTGCCCTTCCAAGGCCTCCCAAGACCAAGGACTCGACTGACTTCAAGCTACTCTCCTCTTTCCTTGACTTCAAAAACTCAAATTTACATCCCTCTAAGGCTGGGAGACTTGAAATTGTTGCTAACTAAGACCCCAAAGACTATCTAAAAACCCCAAAGACCACGACTCCTACCGCCAAAAGCAAAAAGAGGGGGTCCCCATTTGCAATGGGGCGATGGTGTGAAAACCTCACAACATGTTTCTGTCCCAAAAAACTTTGGAAGAACTTAAGTTCATTTTAGCAGCATATCAATATCATTCACAAGTTCAACCTCTTAAATGAGCACACATACTCCTCATATAGTTTTTTTGAATTAATAATTTCAATATCCTTACAATAATCTTTGGAATAAAGATAATATTAATTTATCATGTATAAAGGCCTTCCCTTTTCTACTAGGCATCCACTTTTGAATGACATAATTGCCTTTTTCAAGAGATATTACACCTAAGTAGTCACTTTTTTATGTTTACATTAGACTTAAGCAAATATTTAAATTATTTTACCCAAATTGCAGTGAGCATTGAAACAACATAAAATATAAACTCTGATCACCAAAAGACTTGGAATGATGATCAGATGTCATGTTCCCACCTCAAGGAATTACGATCTGCTATGATAAACCTTGATCATAAACAAGGCGATTAAGGATGAGCCGACATGCTATAATAAAACATGATTGAGAAGTAGTGTCGGTTATGAAAAGAAAAGATCTGAAGAGATACATCCCTATTGAGAGGGCAACCACTTTCCAAAGGGATGCCTCCCGTCAAGAAGTCACGGAGATATATAAGGAGGAAATTCTACAAGAGTAAAGGGCTTCAAATTAATCAGCAATACAATCATATCAAAGAAGGCGAACCAGGAAGATCAACAGATAATGTAAGAAGCATTCAAAACAAAAGAAAATAAATCTAAGATTGACTTATATAAGTCTAACAACAAATACATCTAATGAATTAGCCTTCAGATTTGGCTTGATACGATAGTCTCATATTATTTTCAAATCTTGCCCTTCTCAACACTCTATATTCTCACAATTGTTTTTGTTATATATATATATATATATATATATATATATATATAGTTTATGCATAAATAGATAATGCTCATCTCTTATGGGTCTATTCATATGATAGAATATAAAATATGCCTGACTGTCTGAAATCCATCTTGTAGGAAGGACTAGAGGTGTAAAAGGAGGGTTATAAGAGGGTCATCTAAGTAGGCGACCCTATAGATGACCATATAACTGGCTCCAAGGGCTAGGAGAGCTCTGGCATTCAGTCCGCTCTTGGGCTTAGATAGAAGAACTAAAAAACCCTCTTAGAACCTCTGTCTGACTCTGAAATGATGACACTTGTCTTTAGGGGGATGAGGCATTGATAGGGAAAGCAGTTACAAGCAACCCACTAAGTAGGCCACCTCAGTGGATGTCCATATTGATTGCCCATTGAGGCCAAGAGGGCTCTAGCTTTCACTTCAATCTTGGGCTTAATGTAGATATCGCTTCAGACAAACCTATCATGTTTCTTCCTCCAAACACTAATGTGTTTTATTACATATATTATGTGAAGGTAATGTGTTATTGTCTAACCCTAATAATTGGAAGTATAAAAGCATATATGTATATGTTTCTTGGGTTATGTTTGTAGGGTTCAAATCTAGGATCATTGTTTAAAGAGATATTTTACTTGGTAAGATGTGACCCTAACCCTAATTTGTTGCGATTGTGATTCTAGGGCAAATTTGGAAGGGGACATTACATCAGAGGCAACCAAGTGACTTACTAAAAATAGATTGCTCCTCCAAGAAGTTTGGAGAGCTCCCCAACTGACGGAAATCACTTTTGAAAGTGTCATGATGATCCACACCATCAATTGAGCTCATTGCCATGAAAACAACCCTTGCAATATTGAACTTGTGTTCTTTAAGAACTTTTGAGTTCCCCTTAACTTATCAATTAGTCTACGGGAAGCTCAGAAAATAGGCTAATTGACCATCAATTGTTTATGCTTGAGAAGGGACATTATAGACAATCTATTTCCATAATTGCATTTTGCTATGCGTTAATCAACAATTTCTGGAGTCTTATTTTAAAATGCAATTCCAAAGGTCCTTTTGGTCCTTTGTTTCTAGTTTGTTCTTCACTTTCAAGAGTGGTAAAAATTGGGTGGCTCTTTACCACGACGTTGAAAATAGATGGGTGCATTGGGGGCTGCATTCCCTTTGATGTTCTTTTTGCCAAGGGATGATTTGCTTTACGAGTTGCTAGTACATTTACTTGCTCTTGTTCAATAATAAATGCTATTAATTGCTTTGATGCCTTGTCCATGTATTCCACACTAATAGGCTTTCACTAGACTATATGAACTTGGATATCTAACATCACATCCTTGACAAATCCAAATATACCCCCCACCACATGGGATTGTTGGAAATTTTGTCATTATGTCAAAGCGTGTTTTGTTCAAGAAGGGGAGATTGTTTGAAATATGGTAATTGATGTCATAGTGAGATTGCTGAAAATATTGTCATTGATGACATTGGTTTTGATGTCAATGTTTGGGAGATTGTTTCTTATATTGGCTTTAACTGGAGGCCGACTCATGGAATTCTATTCTTGTGTTTTAATTTTATAGGGACGGCCTATGTGTTTTATCTAATTAATTTTGGTGCCTAAATGGGTATGAAAAGGTGAAACGTGTTTGTAAGTATGCGTGAAAAATGTTTTATCATTCGAATATAGAGAAGAGTTGATTTAGTGTAGAGAAAATTTAATACAAAGCAGATTTTGTGAAGTGTGAAAGTACAGAAAAATATGTTCATCATCCATTGAAGAAGCAACATCCAAAAGGTGATTTGTTTACAAAAGAGGTTGGTGCCTCCTATAAGAAGATATCGGTGTCTCTTGCTGAGTTGGTACTCAGTTATGGGGAGGTGTTTTCAATAGGTTGGTGCTTGCAAATTTTGTAAGTTGGGATTGGTGTCTCCAATGGGTTGGTGCTTGCAAATATTGTAAGATCATTTTACTTTTGTTGTGGTTGGATTTGGACAATAGATCCAAGCAGTCCTTCTCCGTGGTTTTTGCCTGAAAGGGTTTCCACGTAAATCTTGTGTTCTTAATTGTGTGGATCTTGTGTGCTTGCTACTATTGTGGTTAAATTTTAAATAAGTAAAAGTTTGCCTTATACTGATTCACCCCCCCTTTCAGTACAAGTGTGTGCCCTTAGGGATTGGTTGTATCATGTCAACATACTTTCATAGAGGAGAACCTAGATCTGTTTTGAATTTAGGTCAGTCTGTGGAGCTAAAGCTAGTTGCTGTTATTATTACTAATGCAAGAAATTTTATAACAATGCATTCAAAATAAATTTAAAAAAATGATATATAAAACTTTGCTCTTTGATACATTCATAGAAGAATGAAAGAAGCTTATAAAACAAAGCAAATAGTTTGTTTCATGTTTGTAAAATAAAAAATGGAGAAAAAATAAAAGGTACTCTCCTTTTTGCAAAAGTATTCTTCTATGATCTTCTTGGCAGCCAATGGACTCTTATAAATATGCAAGAATGACAATGTAATCGTTGTGGAACTTTCTAAGATCAATTTTTGGCTCCCTTTGTTGATTCAACAAGTGAAAATAAATATTTAGTCTCTTGGAATGATAATTTTTTTTTTTGTAATAGAAATGAACTAAAATGAATTTATTTGTGTTTGATATGTTTTATAAGTGAACTTTAGGGTTTAATATCTGTTTTAGGGTGTGTAGGTCAAAGTCAAAGCAAAAAAAACGTAAGGAACAAATAGGTTTGCTATCATTCCCCTGAATTCTTCCCAAGTTCGTCTTAGATGAACCTAGTTCAAAACTGGAGGATTTTGTTCAAATCTGTAGGTAGACCAGAGTGGATCACAGATTGGTTTGAATCAAACCTAGATCTGGTTGGTCTGCAGGTGGATCTGGTAGTATAGTTAATTATAAATATTTAAGTTATATCTTTTACATTGTTTTATAGATGAATTAGTTGGGAGAATCTATAGGGTCCCCACTGATTGAATAAAAATAGTACAAAAGCATAACTATGGAGACATTAAAATCAAAATAATTGGAAATGCCTCTGTAAACCAAAAGCTCCAATGACATGAACGGAATACTCCAAGAGCAACAAAACTTGAGAGATTGCGTAGTTTCCACCAAAGGAACTTAGGCATGACCAATGAACCTTCGCCTTGACACTATTGCCAGCATGCAAGTACCTTGTCTACACCATAATACCGACAACAAATAAAAAACAGCCAAGAAAATTTATTCACAAACACCCCAATTCCATATACCAGAGGTTTGCATGCCTCCCCAATTCTCATTAAACCCAACCCCAACCCCAACTTGAATTTAAAATAGCACAAACCATGCCATAGTGGGATACATGAAGGGAAAGCAAATCCTTCTCAACACCTCAACTTGTTATCCTACGTGATGATCCCCACACAAAATAGGAACAATGTGATCACGTGATACCTCAAGATGACCCTTATTATGGGTCGCACTAAGGATAACCAACACTTTACCATGTTTGAGCAGAATGGTCTTAGCACCTTGACATCTTTTTGCAACAACCACGATAGCACAGTATCCTCATTCATTATGTAGCAATCTAAATGTAGGTTGCATTAGAACCCCAATTCAATCCACCATTTTACCAAATTGATTGCCAAAGAACCAGGCTGTAATTGAGGCAAACCTTTGAAATGGTTTGGGAGAAAAAGCTACAGAAGCCACCTCCTTTGATCAGTTGAGTTGATAGAAGAAGCTAACTTCTCCACAAAATCTTTTTGAACGGATGCCTTTGACCTCGTCTGAGACAACACACCCATCACCATCTCTCCCAAGATGCTTTTAGGAACACTAATGCTGCTAGTGAAGAACTACTAGAAATAGCATAAAGTCTATTGTTTGAAACTATCAATTTCTTTTGTGGGTTATAAGGTTTCCCATCCTTAGCTTCGGGCACCATCACACCTACCTTCCGAAGAGTGAGCCAAATGAAAAACATTACCAATTAAACTCACATAGGTGATGTCTACACTAAACCACCAACAACCATAAATATAAAAACTTTAGACTTTCTAACTCTTCACTCCATTAAAATAAACATTTTTGGTTCTTGATAACTATATGAAAAAGCATTTTGATCTTAACAACTTGTATGGCTCCATCTATTGCATATTGTAAGGTCTTCAGAAATTGGTTTGGCATTGCTCTTGTTAGTGCACTACAACATACATGGATTCACAGTAAACATTATTAGATTGATTTAATATTTTGTCAGTGGAATTTTCATAGCATCTTTAGATTGTTTTACTTTTAATTACTTATCTTGATCCGATGTTTTTTTAATTTTTTCCCTTTTCAAAATTTAAGCACATGCATATTGAAATCTGCTTGATACTATACTGTTCGTTGCATTTTCTTTAATGAATCTATCATGATTTTTTTTGAATTTCATGTACAGGGTACTCGATTAGGAAGTTCAGAGCCAAAGGGATGCTTCAGTAAGTTATGCATTTTTATCTTCTAATGCTATGTAATCCGAATATTTAATCTGTTAACTGCTTTGTAGAATGGTTATTATTCCACCATGTACAGAACCACACAACACCATTAACAGAGCAATACCAACTATGCAGAACTATACATTAAACCTTCATGGATACTATTCAACCAGTTATCAATGTTTCACTAACTACCAATATCAATGAAAGACATAACGTACCATACCAGAATGCCAGATTGGCGAGGAAGTGTTTATTTTCTTTATTAATACCATAGAACCAACAACCATACAATAACCCAACACAAATATATGAAGTAGCCGGTTGGCTGGGAAAACCAACGGACGCACCTCCTCGCTCCTAACTGCCCTCCCGACAATACATAAATAAGTCTTAATACAAAATGACTTTATTTCCTACTACATATATCCCCCCCAAAAAAATTGTCGTCTTCCA
>MU227097.1:690078-703072 GCA_018584345.1 Thuja plicata | reverse complement strand
AGTATCCCTTTGAATCATTGCACCAATAGAGGTAGCGCCGCAGGCAAGCTTTCATTTGGTTGGATCCCTGTCCATTTGCTAATTTCTTCATTCGTAGGAGTAGTAGTAGAGCAGTAAGCAGTTAGTGATAGGAGTAGTTGAAAGTAAAAGTAATCAAGGAGAAAAGAACAAGTCAAGCAAGCGAAGTACCACCAAGTTATCTTTGAATGAACAACGTAAGGCTGCCTACGTGATTAACCAACAAATCACATTAATATAACTGAGTTAGTATCCACAGGTGTAAGGAACCTTGGAGTTTTCTCATGTTCTTCATGAGTATTTACTTTTCAAGAGAGGGTTGAGTGTTTGATATCCTATATCAAGTATTCAATTCCTATATGTTATGTAGTGGTACAAAACTGACCTCAACAGTTCTCCCTTAATCACAACGCAGTAGGGTGCTCTTATAGCTGTTCTCCCTTAACTGCTACTACAATAGGGTGCCCTTCACGATTTTCCCTTAATTGCAGCCTTGGAAAGGTGCTAGCAATAGGGTGCCCTTGGCGATTCTCCCTTAATTGCAGCCCCTTTTCCCCCTTATTGTGGATACCCTATACTTTGGTGTACCCATCCCATTTCGTTGTCGATTGTTTCTTCTATCATGTGTGCTCGACTCCCTTTTCCACATATACGCGCTGGTCTCCTTGGTTCTTACATCTGAAGCATAAGCCTTTCTTTATTGATTCATCTTTTTTTTTGAGGGCTTCCTTGCCTTCGCATTGGTGTCTCGTACTCTACCATCCTTCATAGATATAATATGCTCTTCCTTTATTGTTCCTTTTTGGCTCTTCATACTTATGTTGTGCTTTTTCTCCGTTGATATGATTACATTTACTGTCTTTCACAGGATGGCAGGATTATGTTCTGATACGAATGTAATGTCCCCTGCGTGGGTGCCTTGGAATATCGGGTCAATAACTTTAACTTCTCGTACTTAATCTATCTAAATCTTGCACTTGGACTAAGTAGTGGAGATTAGGCTCAATATCAATTGCTATTTTAGATTCAATCAACAATATCTATGCAATATGATATGGATTTTAATATTTCTAATTAATATGTCAATATGGGATATGCTATGAAGAATGATCTTTCTATCACTTACAATGATAGAGATTTGCTGCTTCTAATATATAATCACGTACAATGATGATACATGTATGTATGTATGTATGTATTGCTTGCAGCAATTGGTTCTCCTCTGTCTGGTATAACAATATAAATATTCGAATGGAGAAATATCACTTTAGGTGATATGTTGCTGTTTCAGATTTATACTTGAATGCTTGCAAACTCAACTGTCACTGTTTCAGATTAGTCTTCTATTCATACGATCACGGTGCTGTTTCTGATCTGTAATGATAACTTGCAGCCAGAAGGCCAAAGGCAATTGTTCTATTTGAGCAGATCCAATATTGATTGAATAAGACATAAGTTTTCATTCTTCTTATAACATTTCTCTACTTATATACTCTTCCTTCAAATCTGCATATACTACTTTTAAGAATTGCATATAAATTCCCTTTCAAATCTACGTACACCTGTTTTCAAATCCACACACATATACATTTATATCTGCTGCCTTATACTCAGACATTTGCCTTTAACAATCTTCTATTACTTTCTTGTACAAGTCTGAATGTGTAGGTCTGATTTTCTTTTTTATTTCTTCACAGTTTCTTACTCCACAAACCATTCTCCCCCCCACATCAAATCCATTTGCAATCTCCATATATACGATTTGACATCAAAGAGTCATACCCTTTGAATAGACGTTTCATAGAGCAGACATAACTTCTTATTGCATCCCTTCACTTAACTTATATTCTTTTCTCTCAACTGCACCTTATTAAGAAGCATTACTAATTATGATCAAATCGTAGCTTTTGATAAATATTAGTCGAAGCTATAAATTGAACCTTTGATGTTTGTCTTTTCTTTGAGCAAGACAAAATAAATTTGTCTTTTCTTTGAATAAGACAAAATAATTTATCATTTATGCTACATTTTAGAGACCTTTGTTTAACAAAATATACCTATTTTCCTTGCCAAATTGTACTTTATTATTTCTGATTTATTGCCCAGCATACTGATTGAATCCCTGTCTTCCATTTTAAATCACTGCTTTTTCTTTTTGCATATAAGACAAATTTTAGTCTTATTCAGCTTTTGTCTTTTTGTGCCTTTTGTCTTTACGTGCTGCATAGGAAAAACATTTTGATCGCTGGCTACTTTAACGATGGTAGTCGTCATTTTTCTTTTGTCTAATTCACTTGTAATCCAATCAAGGAATCACACTTTGTTTATTAACTATGTCTCTTATGAGTTGTTTACATTTCTTCTGTTAACAAACTTAATAACTGCCTTTTCAATGCCGGTACATTATTTTATTTCATCCTTAATTGCTGTGGCTGTTCTTTAATGGAGTGTAATTTCCATTACTTCTTAGACTTTAATTTTTGTCTTTAGAATCTGCATGAAGTCGCTTCTACTTGGTCAATTATTACTAAATTCTATTTCAGTCACAACATCAACTTCTTGTTCTCTAATGTATGCCTTAATTTTTTTTTTGAAAATCCCTTCCCATTGGCCCTTTACATGTTCTAATCCCTTCCCCACTTTTTGCACAAAAGTGGTTTTTTTAATTCAACAATATGAGCTCCTAAATTCAACCTCCATACTCATGACAATTCCAAATGATAGCCCCACCTCCTAGAAGTTGTCCAAGCATTGTAGCATATATCCATAAAAGAGATGTTATATCAATTTTAAATTTTCTGTTTGCATCAATATCCATTGGACATTCTTGCAATTTGATTTTGTTGTTATAAGAAATTATAAAAAAATTATATAAAAAATCTTAATGTGTTGGCCTTTACGGCAAAGATCAATGCATTGGACAAAGTGGCAATAATAATAATTAATATATTGGATATATTTAATTATGATAAAATCAGTTGGATAATAATAATAAATATAAAAGGCTATATTTATTATTAAGGATTGATTTTAATAATTAAATATGGAGCAACTAATATAAAAGAATATATTATTATTAAGGACCATGTCGGCCAATCCTTGAGGGAAAGAGTTATGACTCTTGGAGAGTCATCATTATGTATAAATAAAGAGAGTAGATCTGCTCAAGGAACTCACCGGAAACATAATGTGATAAGTACTTGAGCAGAATTACAATTGCATATTCTTAATCATTTTCATCCTCTACTTGAGTGATTTATATCAGATCACTTAGAAGCAAAATTCAAGGTTCAAATTGGAAGAAGAAGAGCAGATCCATAGAGTGAACTAGAGCAGATATTGAAGTGCAAACTATACCAATCTGGAGTAGACCTTGATAGTGAATTAAAGAGCAGATTGGAGGCTACTAAGAGCAGAAAAACTAGTGCAGAATTCAAGGACAATTTAAGCAGCCTTAAAGGTCGAATTAGGGCAGAATTAGAGCACCCTAAAAGGGCGAATTAAGGCATATCAAGAAGGGCGAACTAGGGCAAATTGGAGCAGCCCTAGAAGAACGAATTGAAGACCTTCAAGAGCTGATTCATAACAGTCACTGAGGACAACATCGAGGGACTAATTTGAAGAATACAAAGTGTAGATTTGAAGCCAACAAAAGGATAAATTCAGACCTTGAAATCTGGGTATTATCTTTCTTTACTTGAGAATATTTATTATATCCTATGTCTTAGTATTTGAAAGACCTCTATAGATTGTAAATTCCTTGCTATAATCTGAAAACATTAACAATAAATAAATAAATAAATAAATTCAAGCCTGCAATATGTATAGACTATTGAAAGTTCAAACCAAATACCCAAAAACATTATAACAAATAGTGAACTTTTTTTGTTTTTGCTATAAAAAAAACCTTGGAAAAATTCAGCAAAAAGAAAAATAAAAAACTTGATTTTTTTTTGTTAAAAGACTAAACAATTAATTAAAATGCTTACTTTAGATGATTAGATCTCCTTTGTGCAAGTTATCTTTGCCCCATTGACACTCTGTGATTGATCTCCTTTAGAAAAAAAAGCTACCCTTCAAAATGCAAAAATGAGAAAGAAATGTTTGAAAATGTGTCATGAGAGCAAAATGATGTTTGAAATGGGTGAAATTGGGCATAAGGGGTCGTTTTGGGGTTTCTTTTCACCTTTTTAATGTTTAAAAGGTAATTTAAAAAAAAATTGTTTTAGGTCCTTAATGCTCCCAAAAGTGCGTGGGTTCGTTCGAGGGAGCGCCTAGGGACATCGTAATGTCCCCTGCTAGGTTTAGGCTTGTTATAACCAGAATTAACCCATTTTAATATTCTTATGGCCTAAGCTGAATGACTGGGAATCCATCCGGGTCTAGGGCTTTATCTCTACCCAAACGAAATAAGGCTTTTATGACTTCCTCCATAGATACCGTATTCATCAACTTTGCGTTCAGAGCCTCAGTTATACATGTGAGAATGATATCCAATATGATTTGGTCAGTTATTAAATCCTCAGGGTTGCCCATAAAGGTATTAGAGAAAACCTTACAGCTTCCTCATTGATTTGTTTTGCATCTTGTAAAACATTGCCATAAGAATCCTTTATTGAGAAAATCTTGTTGCAGGTTCTTCTCACCTTCACTGAATTATGGAAAAAATTCATGTTCCGATCACCTTTTAACCATGTTTCTCGGGACTTTTGTCTCTAGAAAACCTCTTCCCTTGCCAGTACCTCAGAGTACCTTTTGTTTAATGATTCTCATTGAAATAATCCTCTTCGGTCTTACCCCCCTCTATCATTTTTGCATGTAGTAGATTTAACTCATTTTCCAAATTAAATTTCTCAACAAAAATGTTTTTAAAGGATTCCCTATTCCATTTCTTCAATTGCTCCTCGAGGAATTGTAATTTTTTGAAAAAATAAAAGCTTTTTTACTTGATCTAGCTGGAGCATCCGTCCACTACTCGGACACCAACTCTTTAAAACCTTCTGCATAGAACCACATTGCTTCAAATTTGAAATGGCATCTATCAGGTGTTGTTTCTTGGATTCTCACACTAATTGGATAGTGGTTCGAGCTAGTTATAGGTAGTTTTCTGCCTCACAAGTCCATTGGGATTCTGCCCAATTCCTTGCTAGAAGAAAGCGGTCCAACTTTGCAATATTAAGGAATCCACCTCTCCGATTTGTCCAAGTGAAGTGCCTATTTTTGAAGAACAATTCTATCAGCCCATTATTTGTTACAAAGTCACTGAAATCCTTATGGCTCTGCCCATACCAACCTAAACCACCCATTTTATCTGAAGGTCTCAAGATTGCATTGAAATCCCCTCCCAATAGAAACTTGTTCTCCTCCCCCTTAGATGGAATTGACAATAGTTCTTGCCATAATTCTTTTTTTCGCGAGGAGCTATTTGGACCATAAACATTGATAACAAAATTTTTTGTGAATAATTGTTTTGAGTCAACACTTAACCATTACCAGTTTCTTTCTTGTCGGATAACTTGAACATCAACTACTGAATCATTCCATAGAACTCTAAGGCCTCTAGAAGCTCCCACAACGTCAACAAGTCAACATTTCCATCTATTTAAACTTCTACCAAAAAAGTCCATATCCAGTCCCTTAAGTTTCGTTTCTCGCAATAAAACAAGATTTGGCCTCACTTGATCAAAACATCTTTTGATCAGGTGAATCTTGTTAGGGGCATTGCATCCCCTGACATTCCACAAAAGGACCTTCATTGCTACCGAGAAAATGCATATCTTAGTTTGCTTTGTCTAGCAACATTGCCTGCCATTTCAAGTTTCATTCTATTAGTCTTGGCTCCACGTTTTTTCTTTTCTCCAATTTTAGCTTTGCTCTGCGAGCTTAAGTTTGTTGCAAAGTTCCCTTCTCTATAATCCCCATACCAACATTGAGGCCCAGCTCACATCCTCATCATCCATTTCATCATTTGACGCATAATCTGAATCAAAATTGTCAAAGTTTCCACCACTATCCCTTGCTCCTTCAAAGGAGCTCTCCAGGTTTCTGATTGGGGATATCAGTATCTCCTTGTAAATGGGTTCCTTAGCACCATCCCACCGATCATCAACAAAGGAATCCTATCCTAATTTCCTGTACATTTGCTTACTAAAAAGAACTTCCTCTTCTGGATCTACCTCTAGTTTCTCTGCCCTTTCCTTCATTATCTTTTCCAACCGAGATAAGAGAGAGAGAGAGAGAGCCCACAGGCTAGTAGGCTAGCTATGTAGTGATGTCAGGTAAGGGGATCTTTGCAACGACACCACTTCATTAACTTCACCTATTTTGTATTTGGATTGATCATCAACTCATGCTCTCCATTCCGAGTTGATTCCAAAGAACCTCCATCCATTGTTCCTTTGTTCTCTAAATTTTGGGGTTCGCCCACCATGTCAGCTCCATTTAAGAGGCTCACCTCTTCAATCTGTAAGCCCTCTTGTCCAACAAAATCTTGGGAAGTGTTGTCGCATCCATTTTCAAACAACAGATCAATTTCTTCCCTTTGTACACCTTCCCAATCCTGTTGGCTCAATCTCCCTGAAGGTGCTTCACCCTTTTTACTCCATTGACGTATTGTCCAATCCTGCATTTCCCATTGGTCTTCCCACTAATTATATTCAGTGAGATTGATCAACTCATTTGCTAAAGAGCCTTTAGCCAAACCTTTTCCTTTATCATTCCTTGGATAATCACCAGCTGGATGCCCTGTTCTTTTGTATTTGGAACACTCTCAACTTCAATTTGTTGCCTCCATATACCTTTGCCTGTTTTGATTTCCACCGTTTTTGGCAGGGGATGTATGGCTTGCCAGAGAATGCAAATTCAGGCATACATGCTATATTCCTTTCTTTCAAGTGCTTCATTTGCCTTAACAAAAACACCCAATTTGTTGCCAATATTCTTTAGGGTTTCATTGTCCTAATATCCATGAGGAAGGTTATGCAGCCTAATCCACACTGGAATCTCATTAATGCACTATTTTTTAGGTCAAAGTTTGGTATCCAATCTTTTCGTCCACTGACCATCATTCTCCGAGATGAAATCTCTGAATCTCATGTTTGTTGGAGCCTTCCATGCCTGGGACAACGACCTCCACATTGTATTCTGGAAACCATCCCTATTTCGGCCATTGAAAGGCCATCCAGCCTGTGCATCGCCATTGTAGCGCAGCCCCAGATGTTTGTGAAAGCCTTTCTCGTTCCTTCTCTCTGCCATACTTGTTAATTCCATTTTTTTTTCTTGATGAACCTTATATTTCTTATTTATTTGTAACTATCCTTATTATCATTAGATATCAGAATACTGAACGTGCTAGGTTACAATAACAACCGACAATTTTAATGTTGTAATCCTTGTTGACACCACGTCTTAGACTTTTCAATCCGATTTGAATATATCCTTAATTTTTTTTATTTTCTTCTTTCTTTTTCCTCCTGTACCCTCTTGGAATGAATCTGACCGCCCTAATATATCTTGCAAATATAATGGATTGCACCCTTTCATATCGGATGGGACACAACTATTGGTAAGAGATTCCCTTCGTAACTATTGTTTGATATTGGTTTGTGTCGATGTGAGTTTTGTTCCACTACAACGTACAAAATCAAATACTTTATCACAAGATGAAATACCAAATCTCCAATTCTCTCTTGAATAAGGATGCCCATATGCTAAACAATGTAAACAGATTGTGTGATCAAATGAGACAACCTCAAGGTTCCTTCTTAATCGTGGACTTCCACTCAGTTTTATGATGTGATATGCTGGTTATCACAAAGGGACTTATGTTGTTCACTGAATGGATATCAACTTGACTTTAACCTCTTTAATCACTTCCAACCAAATAAATCGCAAGGAAATAAAAGCTATCTAACTCTAGGAATGTAAGACAATGTTGATGATGGGGTGAGCCTCTAACCAGTCCTTGCTTCGCCGTGTCAACTAAGCATAGGAGGGTGTTAACTTCTAATGATGCAAGAATGATTTTCACATTGTCGATATTCATCCAAATACCGTATGAAGGCGCAATCTAAATGAACATCCCCAATAGAAGTTAAACACTTGCAATTTAGGCCTAGACTAACTTTATACCATTACTTACAATCAACAAGTAACAAAAGCTATGGACACTAGCTTCACAATTAATCACCCTTCAACAATATCTTTCATCCAATCTACTTCTACATTTACTTAACATGAAATGAAATTCTAAATTAGGATTTAAAGAAACCATGCAACACTTCAAAAGCAACATTAAGTAATCCACCATGAAGACCAACAATGTTCATCAATTACTTTGATAGCATTATGACAACAATTTCATCAAGTCTCCTACTCTAATCTAATGGGTTACAAATGAGAAGGCCTTGGCCTTTTGTAGTTGCTCAATTACAATGAAGGGCCAAGATCAGTTCAAGATCAAGGGCCAAGAATTATCTCCACAAACCCTAATTAGGGTTGCCACCCTATCATCCAATTACATAAAGGCACTACCCTGTGGGCCAATAAGAAAATTACATTGCGTTTGAGAGCCAATGAGAAAGTTGTACACTTAGCATAATATGATTGACTGTGCTGTGCAACTTGAATTTTTTGATTGGTTGAAGACAAGTGGGCGCCACCTCGGCATCCTTATCTTGTAGACTTGATCAATCTTTTGGTGATGAGAAGATATCTCTTGATACTCACCATTGCCAAGTCTTCGATTGTGATGGCATATTCCAAAATTGCTTCATCTTCTCAAATTTTCTTCATCCTCGTTCTTGGAAATTTTCTCATTGCTATGATTTGAGCTTGCTTGTATTTGCAACTTGAATCTTGATCTTCTTGAAGTGATGAAGTCTTCATGCACTTTTGATCCTTTGAAATGAACTTGGATTTCCGAAGGAAATTCAAGTTGATGAAAATTTTCTCTAATTTTTCTTTGTTTCCTTAAACTCCATCTTGATCTTGATCTTCGAATTTGTACTTTGATAATTCGATTTGAATCTCCTTCTCATTTGAAGTCCACGAGATTGAGCTTGAGCTTGCCTCCATCCTTCGCTTTCCAAGTCTCTCCTTGCTCCTGTTGATGCGAGTTTTGTTCCACTACAACATTCAGAATCAAATACCACAAGGTTTCAAAGTGAAACACTCATACACTCAATCCTCTCTTGAATAAGGTCACTTCTCATGCTAAGCTTACAAAGTAAGATTATGAAATGATTTAAGGTTTCTTTTTATCGTGGACAATCGCTTAGTTGAAATGATGTGATTTGCTGGAATCACTAAGGGGACTTACACTGTTTATTCAATGGATATCAACTGCTTGCACCTCTAAAGATTTGGCTTCACAATGTGCATTGAAAATATAGTTTTTGATTTCCAACTCTCCTTCAACTTAAACTTCTTCTAACTATGAATGGAAGGAAGCATGGATGACTTGGACTCTACTCGAATGCGGCTTTATCAACAACTTCCACCCACCTAGTGCAAGCTTCTAAGGTATACTTGAATGATTTTCATATCAATATCTCCTCTTCAATCCCATCAATGGATGCAAACTAAAGATTGAATATCAATTGAAGTTAAGAGCAATCACTAGCTTGCCAGACAAGGCACTCTTACCATCAGCAAGAGACTGGTAGCCTAGTTTTGTTTGAGTCAAACAAGTAAACATCCACAATTTCTTTCATCCAACTAAGCTACTTGTATTCTACATGAAATGAAATCCTAATCTAATTGAGATGCTAGAACCATGCAATACTCCAAAATGATCATGTATATCCACCATGCAAAGCACAACAATGAATAGAGAACTATTTTGGTAGTACTTTGGCAACAATTCCCCAACATAACTCTCCTACAAGTGATGTGAGCAAGCCTTTATATAGAGGTCTCAATTACAATGAATAGCCAAGATTGATTTGAAATCAAGGGCCGAGATTAATCCATAGAAGCCCTAATTAAGGTTTCCATAACCATAGCTACAAATATTAAATGCCCACCCAATTACAATTAAGCACCACCATATGGACCAATAGAAAAATTGCATTGCCTTCCAAGGACCAATAATAAAATTCAAATACATAACAACTAGATAAGGTATTAAATTAATATTTATATGCTATTAATGGCTATCTATTATCTGTATGTAAATATCTTGTAAATATTAGAATGTTTCTAATATTTAGTTCTCTGTAGTTAGAATAGAATGTTTCTATTCTTTACGATCGTTTCCTAAGGAAACATCGTCTATTCTTTTGTATATATAGATCATTCGGTCTATGTTAATATATCAAGTATTTTTTTACCACAATATGGTATTAGAGCCAAATATTTAAGTTTTTTCAAAAATTACATAATTTTAGTTCGAAATTATCTGTCCTTGAATTTTCGAAATTATTTTTCTGTGATCTTACATTTTCTCTTTGAGAAAGCCCAAATCCGCAACTCATCTAGGGTTTGTTTTTGCGTTTTTTTCTGCAACCTGTTCACGGGTCTGTTCTTTGCACAAAAAAAATGCGGTTTTTTGTTTGGGCCTCCATCTGCTCCATTTTCTGCAAGGAAGCAGCCGTTTTTGACAATATAAGGTGCAATAACAAGTGGACCAATGAGAAGAGAGAGTTTGTAGAAGAAACCACCAACTAGCAGACCATTGAGAAAATTCAAATGCTCCCAAGAGCCAATCAGAAAAAAGGCCATGTGGGCCTGTGCCACTTGGCGCCAAATGGGCCAATCAAAATAAGGCATTTATTTATCAACCAATGAGCAAATTTTGGACCATGTGGGCTTATGCCACCTCATCACCTTGGGAATTGTGTCTCTCATCCCCATTCTCCTTTTCATATTCAATGAACCTGGACACAATCTAATTAATCATCTCCCTGGGGACACTTGGCATGTTCTCATTGGTTGAGCAAATGGTTGCCACCTCAACAAACTCATCTAGAAACTTGATAAATACCCCTTACTTGGTGATGAGAAATCATTGTTAAGCCTCCAATTGTGATGTCTCATATTCTCAATTGCTTCATCTTTAATATTCTCCATCCCTTGCTCTCTTGCTCTTCGAATGGTTTCTGTCTTGAATCTTGTCTTCTAGTAATAATTGGGTTCTTCGTCTTGATCTTGGATTTCCAAGGGAAATTCAAGATAGCATTTCTCTGTCTCCTTTTTAAACTTGCTGTGCCTTTCTTCCATGTCTTAATATCTTGAAGATTTTCTCTGTAGTGTTCTTTAATCATGAATCAAATCTCATCCTTGACTTCGTATCATCTTCTCTTCAACACTTTGGAACCATTTGTGATCTTCCTGGTCTTGATGTCCTTTGATCTCAATCTTGCACATGCTGCTCGAATCCATCGTGGAAACATCTTGCTTGCACTCGAACCTTCCAACTCTTAAAGTCTTGGCTTGAGGCTTTGGCTTTGGAGGCCCAAATAAGGCCTCGTCCCATTCAAATTATAGCCTGGTCCAAAAGGACCAGGCCCACACGTTTCACAAAAGGCTGCATATGTTGTTATTGAAATGATTTTTTATAGGCCCAAGGCCTCCAATCTGATCAATGAGGGCTTACTACTTAGAGTTTTGAGCCTTTGGGATTTGAATCTTAGGCTCACCCAGCTAGGATTGAACCTATGCCTTATCTCCTCCTTTGCTCTACCCAATATGAGATAAGGAGGTGCTTCCTCCACCTTTAATTTGAGATGAGAAGAGGCTTTGTCCACCCCATTTGAGATGAGAAGGGGCTTGATCTTCCTTTTCACTTGGGACGAAGAGGTGTCTCATCTCCCTTTCATAGTTGGGCAAATTTTACCTTTCCTTAGCTTAGGATTTTATTTCAATTTCCCACTTTCAGACTTAGCCAAATTTTGCAAATTTTCAAGTTTACTCTATGAAGTCCTTCCAAATCCCAAATTGTTGCCAAGCTCGCTCTCCCACCTAAACTAAGCAACAAAAAAGGGGGTCCCCATGTGCAATGGGGCGATGGTGTGAAAACCTCACAACAACTCCATATTTACCTTGCAAATTAAAGGAGAAGGATGCATTAAGTTCATGAAATGATGGAATGGAAGAAATCTTAACATTTTCATGAAATTACATTGCATCAACATCAACAAGGAGATAAAAATGGATTTTCTCAAGTTTGAGATCCTTCTTGCAAATTTTGAAATGAAATCATATTAAAATCTGGGAAACACAAACGAATTTCATGATATAATATACCCAGATTTTAGTTTTCTCATCCTTCTTATTTCTGATTTTTGAAGGAAATCTACTCTTTTATGTGCAAAATTGATGTCTTTGGATGTTTCAAACTAATGAAATCGCTGCTCCCTCAAGGTATATCACTGTCTCTTCTTTGATTACTCCACAAGAGATCGCTACCTTAGTGCTAGAGGTGAATTTGTTGTCTTATGATGTCAAAATGATTTCTCATCATCCTCTTTATGCGAATTGGAAGCCAAGGACATGTTTCTAACACCTCCAATCCATGGCGGAAATCGCCCGTGTGTTGGGATTTTGCCGTGTGTTGGGATTTTGCCTTTTGTGCAAGGGCGGAATTCTACCATTTCATGGGATTAGGAATCCCAAGCAGAGGGCGGAATCCGCCCTCTTCTTGGGACAAATTCTTCATTTCCAACACTTGCTGCTATCAAATTTAGACTTGTAACACCCTTATTTCCTTACCCCTTAGTTTTGATTGATCATGCCTTTGCAACCAGCATTTTGTCTTGCAAACTCACCTATTTCATCCATGTTCAGTCAGCCTTTGTCCATTTGTTTCAAGCTCATCTTTTCATGTCGTATAGATCTGGTGGTGCCTTTGTTTTGGAGGTCTGATTGAGGAGGTGGAAATATCAAGGTTGTTGGGATTGAAAAACCCAAGAAGGGAGCGGATTCCACCCCTTCCTTGGAATTTCTCCCAACTTCACAACTTCAATTTTGCATTATT
>MU227097.1:676442-689653 GCA_018584345.1 Thuja plicata | reverse complement strand
CTCAAGGTATATCACTGTCTCTTCTTTGATTACTCCACAAGAGATCGCTACCTTAGTGCTAGAGGTGAATTTGTTGTCTTATGATGGCAAAATGATTTCTCATCATCCTCTTTATGCAAATTGGAAGCCAAGGACATGTTTCTAACACTTCCAATCCAGGTTGTTGGGATTGAAAAACCCAAGAAGGGAGCGGATTCCACCCCTTCCTTGGAATTTCTCCCAACTTCACAACTTCAATTTTGCATTATTTTGCACTCCCTCAAGGTATATCACTGTCTCTTCTTTGATTACTCCACAAGAGATCGCTACCTTAGTGCTAGAGGTGAATTTGTTGTCTTATGATGTCAAAATGATTTCTCATCATCCTCTTTATGCAAATTGGAAGCCAAGGACACGTTTCTAACACCTCCAATCCATGGCGGAAATCGCCCGTGTGTTGGGATTTTGCCTTTTGTGCAAGGAAGGAATTCTACCATTTCATGGGATTAGGAATCCCAAGCAGAGGGTGGAAATAGGAATACCAAGCAGAGGGTGGAATCCACCCTCTTCTTGGGACAAATTCTTCATTTCCAACACTTGCTGCTATCAAATTTAGACTTGTAACACCCTTATTTCCTTACCCCTTAGTTTTGATTGATCATGCCTTTGCAACCAGCATTTATCACCTCCATGCCTTGATTTTTTTGCTTATAAATATAGGGCAGAAATCCTACGGGTCTTGGGATTATGAATCCCAAGTGCAGGGTGGAATCCACCTTCTTCTTGGGATAAATTCTTCTTCAAACTTTCGACTTAGTTCATTCTTCTTCCTTTTAGTTGCTCCATAAAAGAGTGGAAATCATGCATTGTTTGGGATTAGGAATCCCAAGGAGGCTGCGGATTCCACCCCTCCCTTGGGATTTTTCACCAACTTCATTTTGATACTGTCTTTAAAATTTCAGAATCTTGCCCTTCATGAATCTGAACTTTGCCATGAATATGGGAGGCATTTCCTTGGTCTTAATCATTTCAAATCATGCCATGAATCTGCCTGCTGTGATAATCTGATTGGGAAGGTGGAAATTTCACCTTTTGTTGGGGTTGGGAATCCCAAGAGGCAGGCAGATTCCACCTTCTCTTTGGGATTTTTTCATTGCTCTTCGTCATTGATAATTTTGTCTTGCAAACTCACCTATTTCATCCATGTTCAGTCAGCCTTTGTCCATTTGTTTCAAGCTCATCTTTTCATGTCGTATAGATCTGGTGGTGCCTTCGTTTTGGAGGTCTGATTGAGGAGGTGGAAATATCAAGGTTGTTGGGATTGAAAAACCCAAGAAGGGAGCGGATTCCACCCCTTCCTTGGAATTTCTCCCAACTTCACAACTTCAATTTTGCATTATTTCGCACTCACTCAACCCAATTGTATTTGCAATTTGACTTCAAAGGGGAGTTTCATACTTAATCCAATCTGATTCGTTCATGCTGAAGTCTGATTTTCTCATGTTTGCTTGCATTTTCTCGATCTGATTTTTAGTTTTCTCCTAATAATTTGACCTTCATAGTATGCCAAATTGCCTCTCCAATATCCTAGGACACCCATACTAAGGCAGAATTTGAAGGTGGGGTGGGATTTTTAGTCAAGAGAGAAGGGTGGAAATTGGAGGTGTGTTGGGATTAAGAATCCCAAGTGGAGGGTGGATTCCACCCCTTCCTTGGGATTTTTTCTTTGTCTCTCTAATGCCCAAGTTTCGAAGCTCCCCACTCTTTGCTTGGTTTGGATCTGCTCATATGTTTACAATTCATCTTCAACTCCCACGTTCACCCTTCATGTTCATATTCAAATGCAATGCGGAATTCTAGTAGGTGTTGGGATTAAGTATCCCAAGAGGAAGGCAGATTCGACCCCTTGGGATTTTTCAATTTCACGAATTCTCCCTCAAAAATCATTATTTTGCATTCTTCCATTGTTTTTTCATCAATTTGTACTTGAAACTCACTTTTAAAAGGGGGGGAATTTTTGGGGGGTGTTGGGATTATGAATCCCAAGACATGGTTGGATTCCGACCTAGTGTTGGGATTTTTCATTTGCAAGTTAACTCCCAAATTTTGCAAGTTAGTTTCTTCATCTTAGAGGGCGAGAGGATTTATATAAAATATAACATTTAAGTATAAGTTACATTCTTATACTTTTAAGTTATAATTTGTATAAATATTGTCAGGATGTTTGAGATAGGTTTCAGCTTCATAGGAATTATAATAAAGATTCTAGATTTTGGTAGTTTTCAAAAAATTTCAGACTTAGCCAAATTTTAGGATTCAACACGTCTTCAGCAGTGTTCCCTCCCACAACCCTTCCTGACTTTCTAAGGTCAAATCGAAGCTGGAATGAGGATTTTGTAATGACTTTGACTCATTTCATCACATATTTCTTGATTTCAACTCCATATCCTTGACACACTTAGCCCAACTCTCACTCACATCCTTGTCAAACTTGACTTCTCAGCAGGACAAAATTGCTCAAACTCACCTCTTCAACTTGGAGACTTGAAATTGCTAGCAACTAAGACCACCTAAAAGCATCTAAGACCACTACTCCTACTGCTAAAGCAAAAAGAGGTGGTCTCCATTTGCAATGGGGCGATGGTGTGAAAACCTCACAACAGTTATCTTCTACCATAATCCTCGTATCACTTATTGACATAATCGTTGACTTGTCTAATCGCAGTTTTTAGGTGAATCGTATGCACAAATTCCACGAGATATATCCACGCTTTAGGAGAAATACTCCCGCATACCATCAGCTCCGCTCAATGATTTATTAAATTGGTTATCATTTAATAAAGTGATATAATTATAAATATTGTTTTTGTCTGATAAGAAGGAATAGACCCGATAATACTTAAGCTCATCATCCAATATTTCGATGATATTGCACTTCCATATCTTCCAAATCCACATGTACATCCTCAAGACCAAGTATATCCAAAGTCAGAACCAAGAGGGAAATCCACGATATAATAAGAGAATGAGGGTTGCCAGGATTATTATTAAATTAAATATTAGACATTGATTATTAAGTTTCTATAAGAAATAATTAATAAGATAATATTTATAATAATTATGCAGGGATATTACAGACATCTAGGGAGTGCCTCAGATGCCCTGGGTTCTTTGTGGGTACGGGGGCGTGCACCCAAAGGGAACTTGGGTGTCTGAGGAGCTCCTTGGACATTTTGGGCGCTCCCCTGCACACACACAAACTGAAACACTCTTGGAATGGGCTTGAGACACAAAATAGAACTCAACAACTTAGTGTACCCACAGGGTATTTGGGGTGTCCGGGGCAATCCCTGGACATTCTCGGTGCTCCCCCACAGACACCCAAACCAGAACGCTCTCAGAATGGGCACAGGACGCAAAACAGGAGAACCTGACAGCTTAGATTTTCAATAGTTTTCTCATTGCCTGAGCTTTCTGAACTTAGCTGTTCAATTCATAAATATGTTGCGTATACTATAAACTGTACGTGAGTGATTCTTTGAAAATGTTTTGCAAGTTCCATTCCTTTGAGGCTTCCATTCTCTTTGAGAACATTCTCTGACCTACCCAGAGCTTCAGCAACAATGATGAACGAGTAAGGCAATATTAGATGACCTAACCCACTCTCTGAAAGCATTAAATAACCCTACTGGTTCACTGTTTATCACATCTCATATTATAATTGATTTTTTAAAAATAATTTGCTTGTCATCGAGGACTGGTAAGCAGCAATATTTGAGTGAGCTTTAATTCTGATTACTAATTTTTATTTCAGTAATTGTTAGTTGTTTTAAACAGCATATTTGTTATGCAGGTGACCTTTTTTCAGCAAGGTACATTACCTTGTATTTCAAAGGAAGGAAGGATTATAATGGAAACCCCATATCAGGTATGACTTATCCATTTCAAGGCTTAAACATCATTATTATGACATTTTTGTCTTTTGAAAGCCTGGTAAGACAATGAGTTAATGTTTCTGAACTGTTTTCAATTGCTCAAAGTCTCAAACTTGTTTTACTCCTTTTCAAGAATTAGGCAACTAAAGATCACGCAGACCTTCACCAAAGCGGATGTATTATGGAAATATTTCCAACTTCTACATTACCCATTAAACCTTGGCTGGACTTATAGGCTTTTGAATGAATAGCTTCATAGTCTCACTCATTTAGTTTAGTACTATCTAAGTAGGAAAAGTTCTAAAATTGTTCATGAAAGCAATGCAATGCATGTGTTCATCTATAGGATGTGGTTTGAAAGATACGTTCTTATAATAATACTACTCATGATTGTTATAAAATTATAATTTTTCTTAGCTTAATCCTTCGTAATTAGATTAAGTGGGTTAATTCATTGATTTGTTCCTGTTTTCTTCTCTTAATCAACTGTAAGTGGTTGAGCTTGTGGAGTTTACTTCTTGACAATTTCCATTGATAAATATATGTTAGTTATTTTATTAAGGTATCACACATACCTAGAAGAAAATTGAGAGTTTGTTAACATTTCTGTAACTATTTGATCTTTTTCCCATATCATATTGAAACAAGTAATATTTGATTTTTGCTCCTTAATTCTTCAAGTCCATCATATAGCTACCTCTGTTAGTAGACTTTGGTAATTTAAAAACTGAAAATTGAAGCCAAGATTTTTATTGAAAGATATTTTACATAAATGTGCAAAGTGTCTCTCTGCAATGCATTAGGTTTTCTGTAGCCTTGTATCCGTTGAAAGTGTTTTCATATGATGCACGGCAATGGCCTTGATACACAATAGTGCTATGGAAGCATATTGCGACATCTGTCACAATTGTTGCAGTCCTTTTCTTAAGGACCTTATTTTCAACGGACTAACAAATGATATTAAAACATACATTTCATTCCTTTTGGTAATTTTGACACGTGAAATTTAGGGCCTTAATGAGTTTGTTGGGGAAGTAAAGAGAGTTTGAGGTGGTGTTTTCTGGAGATCTTAAGTAATCAGTAAAATTAGATTCTAATGGTTTGTGTTCAAATCAAAGCAGTTTTAGACGGAGGATTCACAACTTAAATCTCATTGACAGACATGATGTATCACTATGAATTATTTACAATAAATGGATTATTTTTAGTAAATGAACAAGGCAAGTTGAAGGCATTGATATTTATTAAATGTAAATTTGGTTGGACTTCTTATTAATGTATGTGAATGCATTTTTAACCCTGTTGTTTTGTTGACAAGGTAGAATCAAATAATCACACGTTTTTCTTGCCCCTTTTTATCACATGCTTAAAGTCTAGATAGATAATAAGGGAGTTGATGTGCTTTCCTTAGTTGATAGCATCTCAATTTATACTAGTATTTTTAATGGCATTATAATGTGTATGAATGCCTTTTTTGACCTCTTGTTTTTTTGACAAGGTAAAAAACACATGTCCTTGTTTCCCTTTTCTATCACATGCATAATAATATAGAGAGATGACAGGGAGTTGATGTGCTGTACTTAGTTGTGAGAATCTCTATTGATACTAATTCTTTTCTATTTGCAGGAGCACATACATATACATATTTTTATATAAAATTATTCCAAATAAATACAAATATCCACCCTTATGTCCCATTGTAATCATTCTTTATATTCTTAGTGCCTAATTAAGACCAACTGCATTTCACATTAACAATATGAACAAAAATCTCATATTTCCATGCTGTGCATGCAGATACAGGGAAGGCAATTTGAAACTGTTTTAGTAAAGCCAATGTTATCCTCGAACATGGTTGAGCTGAGGGAAAAATTGTGTTCCATGGTGTTTGGGGACGGGGATGGTGGGATGGCATAGGATGTCATATAACAACAACAAAATTAATGATGGTAGCAGTATAACAGCAATGGAAATTTGATTTCAATATCGTATAACTATGTCTCAACTGGGTATCAATATCAAAAGAGCTATCTATGCCCCTGTTTGGCTGAAGTATTGCTTTGTCCAATGGAAGCCCGACCAATCCTGGTTGCATCTCCTCATCAATCTGTCTAATGTATTCATGATCGACATCCCAACATGTTGGTCTATCGATACTCATATACTGTAGATCTTGAAGTGTCAATGCACTATGAATTACAACTAAACTTTCTTCTTGTTTAGAGGTGAGCTTGATCCTCTTGATCAAGTGGATGGAGACATAGGTGGTTCGATTCCTTTCTGCAATAGAGGAACATGCAATCTATGAGAGAAGTTAAATAGCAAGTTGCTTTAACTCCGAGGTGTCTTTCCTATAAAATTTCCACCATCCAAATGTTGTTTTTTCAATAATGGTCTCATCTGGCCTAGCCTCTAGTGTGTTGAATGTAGGACTTTGAAGATTGGAAAGCTGAAGCTATTGCTCTTAAAGCATGGTTTTCTTTTACGTGCTATACATCTTACAAAGGGCCTTTGTAAATTCCTCCATTACCTCATCATCCTTAGTAGGAAAAACTCTGCTAGGTCTAGGTGTGTACCACAGTCCACTTGAGGTTAAGAGCATAGGTAGCCATATGAAGAGGGCTGTTCATTGTGTTCCATCTCTTTGAGATAATAGGCCTGAAATGCTCCTCATAGAATTGTAATCTAAGATTCTTGTCAGGAATTGCTTGTGTCATTCGGTTAAGAATGCTATAAAAAAAATCTCTCCAAGGTTAAGAGAGGTTGAACTAACATACGTGATTACTCTCACAATAGTTGATGAGCAAATATATCTGCAAGCAACATTTAAAAAATTACAAGGCATGAACAATATCAAAAGTTTAAATTGTAAACTAAAAATAAAATATTTTTTTGATTGGCGAAAGCAGCTAAGAGGCTGCACCCAATTATATTAATATTAAAAAATTACATTATAGAGTTTGATGCATATTAGGGGCATAATATTGACCCCAATATCTACTATCCAAAACCCCAAGACCTACTTCTGCTATATTGACTATGCTATCTATCTCTGTAAACCTCTAGAGGACAAAAATGGAGGGCATGTATAATCCACAACTTCAAGTCTCCAAAATACAAAATAAAGGGCTAAATCTATACAACTAAACTATATCCACCAGGAATACACACTCCCTAAAACAAAATGGAGCAAACAACTATATGTATAACTATATCACGTAGAATCCCACCCTATCCACCCATATGAAAAACACTGCATTTTTTGTTTTTTACCAGAGTGCCTTCTTTGTATACACAGCCATCACCACAACCCGCGTGATCTTTTAGGAAGGTAGGAGATCATGATGAAACATCCAAAGTGCGCTTGCCTCCAACCTTCATCGCACTAGAACTCTCATCGCTTTCCTTTTCAAAACCTGAACTTTCCTTGTCAAATCTCATCAAACCCTCCTCTCTGATATACCTTTGTAACCAGTCATCTCTTTCTTCCTCCTTCAGGCCGAGCATGAGCTTCAGGAAGGAGATAGTACGTTTCGCCAGTTTCCTACACATAGGAGCCATTGAAGGGTTTGGATAATTGGCAATGGGATATTTGGACACCCCCTTGTCACCTACGCATGACATAGAAGTCTCTCGACAACAGAATGCCCATATTATCATCGATGTTTTCCAAAACGTCATTCAACTCACCCAACAACTTCCCATTCACCAATGTCTTGCAAATCCTCCAAGCCATCTTCTTTGTTTTGCCAACATCCAATATGGAGGCCAAAAACATTGCCGCTACATCTGAATGACCCTTTGCTGATGGTCGTCCCAGAGATAGTTCAAACCTAGCATCATTCTCACAACATGTAGGACCATACAATGGTTTGTTTTAAAATATGCTAGACCCTATTGTTAGAGCATTCTCCAAGGAATGCCTTTTGTCGCCTCTTTACCAATAGCTAATTTGGTGTGTCCGTCACTATAACCACCCCTTACTAGCAAAAGTCTCAAGAGACATAGGTCACTATCGCAAGAATGAGCAACTGAAAAGGCAAAGGTGACCCTTTATACCCAAAAAATCCCCTTAATAATCATGACTATAACATCGTGATCTCGAAGGCCGCCAGGAGTGCTAGTCATAATTAAGTTTGCCTAAGGTGAGGCCGTCCAACTTGGCCACCTAATGTCCTTGACACTCGGCCAAGCTTAACTCCGCATGAGTGAGGTAGGATGAATCACGTGGGAATTGTTTGATAACTTGATCACTGTATCTCACACCAATCATTTTGAATCAATCACGATGCAAAGGCTTTAACTCAGTTTCCCATACATAATAATAACATGTTAGACACATGCCAATTATCCAAGGATTAATTGTCCGAATGTTATTTCCCCCAGATATCACACATATGAAATGAAAACTTAATGTAATGCATCTGAAGCATTCTTTGCTAAACTCTCCACCACATCATTGCCTATCCTATAAATGTGGCTGATTTGCAAATTCAAGAATTTTACCATAGGCCGCCATATCTTATCGACCCTTTTCTGGAGCTTCCAGTTCGGAGTAAATTTATGTCTGATTGCATTAAATTTGAGGAGGGAATCACTCTCCAAATGCAATTTGTCTACTCTTAATTCGGTACCAAGCTTCATCCTGGTCAGAGCAGCTTTGAGCTCTGCATCATTGTTCGCATTATCCCCAAAGAGATCGACCCAGACCCCAAGACAACCTCATCATGATTACAAGCCACACAACCAAGACCACTCCTGCCTGGATTGCCCCTTGAGGCGCCATCAAAGTACAAGTCATCTTCACATTGGAGGAAAACTGGTACCATCTTTCCACTCTCCTTGTCTATTTTATATGCTATCTTGTTTCAGTTTTAAATGTCATCTATAGATTGCATTTCCCTTACTCAAATCTGAAAACTTCAACAATATGCTGGTCGACGACCTTGTCGGTGCCCAAGACAATTAAATTTATGCTAGCGGACCTGCATAAAGTTAAATAAATTCATATTTCCTAGGGGCTGACCTCATCCTTAAGTGCCTTTTTTGCTATGTTAAAATGAGAATAAAATCAATTGTATTTAATGCTAAATGGTCCAGCCTCCTTGATATGGACGACCATTTTCTTGTGAAGAAATTAAAAATAAAATAAAATACCTTGGCCAACTTGGTTTGAGGGGATGTAACCATTGGGTGAAGAGGTGTTTGATCATGTATATATTGAGGATCATTTGAGGGTTAGAATGCAAGAATTTCTTTGAATGTCTTTCTGATTTTCAAGAGCAGATCTAGACATATTTGAGAGCAGATTTATGAGTAGAAATCAGACTATCTCAGACTTTATGAGAAGAATTTTTGCAGACCTTGTGGGCATCAAGCATCAAAGATTAAGAACATATTTTAAGGGAAAGTTATTGCAAGATCTTGAGCAGATTTGTTGCAGAATTCTTAATATACTTTGGAGCAGACTTATGTGAAAGATAAGAGCAGATTTGAGAAGAGAGTTAATACAGGTCCTGAAGATATTTATAGTAGTCATCTAAGGAAGATTTGTAGCAGACATAGGAAGGCCTAATTCTTGTCTCTAGAGGTCGCTGCCTCTCATTAAAAGAGATTGGTGTCTCTTAATGAGTTGGTGCTCAGTTGTGGGGATTGGTATTTTCAATGACTTGATGCCTACGAAACCTTTTAGAGGGGATTGGTGTCTCTTGTGGGTTGGTGCTTACAAAATTTGTAAGAAGTTTTCAATACAGAAGCAATATTTTACCATGGTTTTCTTCCGTAAGGGTATTCGTGTAAATCATGTGTTCTTTTTTGCTCTTAGTTGTGAGATATCGCATGTGTGGTTGGTTAAGCTTTTTGAAGTATTGATATTGCATCTAATCAAGTTCTGAAAAGTAAAAGATAGTTGATATGCTATTGCACACTTTATTAGGCAATTTATTGTGCTACTTTGTTTGAAATGGAGGGGTTGGAAACTCACAGGGAGATTTTTTTTTTGGTGTAGAAAAAGCTCTTGATTAATAGCATATTTGATATGTGTTTTAAAGCATGTCAACTAGGTTTGAGTTATGGAGGCTATGAATTTCCTGTACTATGATGTTGCTAAAAAGGTGTCTATGAGGCGAGCTTTTGCATGAGTAAGAATTTTTCCTATGTCACTTGTTTCCAATTTTAGATGTGGATTTTGTGCTGATCTTCAAAGATACGTAAGAGATGATTGCCCATAGTTGTGGGGATGAATTTGAAGCTCAAGTCTTACTAATTGGTGAGGTTACCTTAAATTAGCTTTATTTTTTAATGGGAAGCATGTGGTAATTTTCTTCACTACCAAATATTATATCTGGAATAAAGTGATTCCTGACTGCAACTGAAGCCTGATGCTCACGCCATGGTGCAAGAATACTAAGCACATGTTCGGTATCTTATTTCTTCTTTGAATAATTACCTTGAGGTAGATATCCAAAATAAGCTTCCGATCCCCTTGGGAAGGTTTCATTCTTTTTATAATGGTCTTCATAGCCTTTATGTGATCTTAAAATTTCTAAGTTACATTCAAAAGTATTGCATTTTTGTAGTTGTATATTCCTTTGCAATTATAGCAAAAAGTTGTAGTAGTTAAATAAAGCTAGCCTTTAAGATGCACAAGATTTTTGACTATGGCTTGCAGAGGATATTCAATAGTGTATATAACTTATTAATTTAAGCTTGAGTTTCCTGAAACTCTGTCCTGCAATTGCAGATCCTAAGGGCTCCAGATGGTAATGGAGGAGTTTATGCAGGTATCTTCCATGAAAGACGTATTTATTGCTTATGTGTTAATCTAATTAATGCATGTTGCATGATCATATACTTTTTTGGTCTGTCATCTATATGTTGAACTGGTCTATCAGCACTGAAGTCCTCAAAATGTTTGGAAGACATGGCAATGAAAGGCATCAAATACGTTGATTGTTATGGAGTCGACAATGCTTTGGTAATGCCTTTTTGTTTAAGTAAACAATAAACTTCCATTTCAAAGCCGAGGTTGAACAAGTCTTGATGATAAAAGCTTGTTTTTTGTGTTGTGTATTCATGGATCAGGTCCGTGTAGCAGACCCATTGTTCCTGGGCTATTTTATTGATAAAGGTGTGGCTACTGCAGCTAAAGTTGTCCGGAAGGTATTTGGCTAGCAAATTAAGAGAATTCTATCTTATGCTTAGTATCATATTTCTCTCTCCCATTTGATTATTTCTGCTATTTATATAATTCATATTTTCTTGCTTTCCTAGATTAGTGAGTTACAATGAATTCAAAAATGTCTTATCAAATAGGATTGGAGATAAAGATGTTACTCTATATATACCATAATCTTTTCAGAATCAAAATAGTTGGCTTGGAGATATTTCTATGCTAAATTCTTCTAATGTGCAAGGCAGGCATATCCACAAGAGAAGGTTGGTGTGTTTGTTCAGCGGGGCAAAGGAGGACCTCTTGGTGTATTAGAATACAGTGAGATGGATCCTTCCATGGCATATGCTATCAATCAAGAGACAGGGCGTCTTCGATACAACTTGAGTAATGTATGTTTCAAGATAATATATGGTTTTGTAACATCTGAAAACTTTCATGCTGTAACTTTTGGGTTTTGATGTGTATGCATTTTATTATTTTCTCATGAATGATATAAACTCCTTGATTTGTATAGGCTTTTGTTTGTGTTTCTTTTGCTAAAGCTTATGTTCCCTCTGTTGGGAACTTGCACAAAGAACATTTCTGGGGCAAGGTATTAGTGCAAAATAAGAATCAAAGAATTCACAGGGCTTGAGTATAGGATCCTTATGACTGGTTTCAACTTTAATCATTTCTTCCATTATATATTCTATGGATTTTCAATTAGTGTGTCAGCTTTAGTTAGATATGTTTAAATAGTGCCCCTACACATGCAGTTTTTATTGTTGATTTATGTGAACTCGTCTGGCCTTTGTGGGGTGAATGTGTCTCAAAGGTATGTAAGTCTTCTGCTTGATGAGATTATATTGCAGCATTTGCCAAAAAGGGTCCTAACTTGCCAGTTGCCCCTGTCAAAGCCTATATCTCTTCGACTGAAACCAATAAGAATACTCCAAGCATGTAAGGAAAAGCCTTTCTCATGAATGATATAAACTCCTTGATTTGTATAGGCTTTTGTTTGTGTTTCTTTTGATGAAGTTTATGTTCCCTCTGTTGGGAACTTGCACAAAAAACATTTCTCGGGCGAGGAATTAGTGCAAAATAAGAATCAAAGATTTCACAGGTCTTGAGTGAAGAATCCTTATGACTGGTTTCAACTTTAATCATTTCTTCCATTATATATTCTATGGATTTTCAATTAGTGTGTCAGCTTTAGTTAGATATGTTTAAATAGTGCCCCTACACATGCGGTTTCTATTGTTGATTTATGTGAACTCGTCTGGCCTTTGTGGGATGAGTGTCTCTCAAAGGAATGTAAGTCTTCTGCTTGATGAGATCATATTGCAGTATTTGCCAAAAAGGCTCCTACCTTGCCCCTGCCAAAGCCTATATCTCTTCGACTGAAACCAATGAGAGTACTCCAAGCATGTAAGGAAAAGCCTTGCTCTATCCTCTCATTTATAAAATCTTTCATTTGAGAGAGTAATGTAAACAATTTTGTTTTCCTCACATAAGCTGGGGAAGGCACTACTTACAGCTTTCAATACTATCATGTTAGAAATGTCAGTAAAGCCAAACCTAAGGATGTGAAACATGTCCTTGGCATGTTTATATCTCAGGACATGAGGTATGTGCTGAGGATGCCTTCTTGTACTTTGTATGTGAAGGATGTTAAGTGATATCTCTGAATATAGTATAATTGCAAAATATAAATATATTCGTATTTATATACTATTAGTATTTTTATTTGTATACTATTTATATTTATATTTAGATTGGTGCATACCATAGTTACATGACTCTAACATGGCTTGGACCAAGCAAATTGAAAAACCATGAAATAAAGACATTTCTCAAGGATTTAAAGCTTTTGCTATGCATTCTTCAACAAATCAAATTTAAAGACATAATTAACTTATGAATTAGAAGCTACTTTGATAACATATGTTAATGTTTGTATCTTCAGTCGTATGATCATTAGAATACATATAATATATATATGTTGATTAATAATAATATAATAATATAATATATATGTTATATTATTATTAATCATATGACATTTAATATTTAATATTAAATTATTAAATTATTATTCTTAATTAATAATTGATTGATGAAACATTATAAGATTGATTAAATTA
>MU227097.1:634801-647775 GCA_018584345.1 Thuja plicata | reverse complement strand
CACACTTTGCAATTATCAAATTCTCGACGCTTCTCAAGTCATAGACGCTGCCCAGCCAATACTGAGCATCAAGAACAGCGTTTCGGAAGGAGTAGAGAGAAACAATAGAAGCTTCAAGCATTGAAGGTTTTGCATTCATTTGTCTTCCTCTTTGTTGTTTGTACATTTTATTGCTCACGTTTCGATTATTCGTTTAGTAGTTATTGCGTAATAGATTTGCATGCACTTGTGAACCTTGGCTACTAACCCCTGCCCTTGGAAAGCTGTGGGAAACCGGAGAGAGAGGCGTACACAATTATTTCTTCTATTTTTTATAAGTACTTTTTTTTATTTTTCTTTATTTTTCATCCACCTTTCATGTTTTCATAACTTTCTTTCTTTTTATTTTAAGGAAAAAAGTTTCATAACATTCTTCATGTTATGTTATAATTATGGTATTGTTCTAGGTAGCTTAGTTTGAGTCTATATCATAATTCTTAAAAAGTAACTAATTAAGGAAGTGTGGATGTAAAATTGTCTAACTCCATTTTGTTATTTTTTATATGTATCTTTTATATCTTTATAAGTTGCTTCTTGCATAGAAGCTTAGCTTGTGCATGCTTGAGTTTGTTGTTCCGATTTTTTTTTCTATTTGGGCAATTTTTCTATATAATCAGAACTCTTACTCTATCAAACAACATAGTTTTTATTGCATAGACCGTGGTGGCTCTCATGCATATTATCTATAGAAGCACATCTCAACATGTGCATAATTTTGAGCACAATTGTTATGATCCTTTTTCAATTCTAAATTGTGTAATATTAGTATGAATGCTTATACACTTATATAACTCTTTTGCACCCCTTCCAAAACCTACACGCTAGTTCCCTACATCATACATCTTGAAGGTGCATACATTTAAAGAAATGTCATTGGATATCATGCATTCAAAATACATGGCCAAGTTGTAAGGAAGAGAGTTTACTCCATATGAGAATTTTTCCCCAATTAGATTACATGCAAGATGCTATTTCATGAAGAGGTAACCAAAGATTTGGAATTATAATTGTAACGAGTATCCCAATGGTTTATATTTAATGCTAAACATTATTATCTCAAGTTTCAAAATCCCTATGGAGTGTTCCAATCATGAGAGTTTTATAGGATCAAATTCCATTCTCATGGGTCCTTATTTATATATTCAGTCTTCTTGGTCATTAGAAGGGTCAATAAAATGATCCAATATGATCACATAGAGTTGGTAGTGGGTAATATCTAAGATGAAGTCTTTTCTTTAATGAATGGTGATTGTTTGTGTTGCTTCTCAATTGTCATCTATGTTATCTTTTAGAGGTCCATGGTGCAATGATTTTCAAGGTCAAGAGCACAATATATGAAGTACTTATTCACAGGGCCCACATAAGGAAGAAATGAATGAGCGCACGAAATAAGGCATCACTTTATTTATTCAGTGTTGATCCATTGGCATAGATATACCTTCTCTTGAGGTTTCAAAATGTAGAATGTAATTATGGTGAAGCATATGTGTGATTGTAATGGTCAATTTTCTATGTAGTGACTTTAGTGGAAGTGAGCAAGGTAGATAGATGCGTGAACCCTAAGGAGTTGATGAACATTATGAGAGAGTGACATGATAGGTAGCGCAGGTAAGTGTCATGATGAACCATAATTGATTGAATGTTTGAAGATGTTAAGTTGATGATCACCAAGCTATTGAAAGGTAATGCAAGACATTAAATCAGTTAATATATTGTATTATCATTGATGTCAACTTGATATAATCTGATTGGTTATATACAAAAATTCAAAGACTTCAGAGAACCAGAAAGATAAAGGTTATGCTTTCAGTAATGCATAAAAGATCAGTATTCACTAAGTGACAACAAACATCGACGGGAAGTGCACCCCGACGGACAGAGAAACCTGAAAGGAAAGTCACAGTGATGCCCAAGCAAGAAATCTGACAAGCATTACCGACTAGCAAAACTTCACAGTGATGCCCGACGGACAGATAACCTCGACGAACAGACAACCCCGGCGGAGATGCCCGAGGAGAACTGAAGTGTTGACTGAAGCTAACAAAGAGTTAAAACACCGAAAAGAACTGAAGTTCAGAAACGAAAAAAGACTTAGCTGGCAAGAGCTAAAGAAGGAGTTAACTGGTTGTTAATATTGTTTTCATTGACAAGTTAAAGCCAGAGATAAGAGAAAGATTTAAAGCTATTTTATTCCAGTTGTCAAAGAGAAATCTACGGGTAAAACTGAAGTGAAACTTTAAAGCAAGATTGGCTAAAATTATGGATCACGCCAAGAACAAGAAAGTCGAGAACTGAGAAATGGTGATATCATGTCTATAAAGAGATAAGCTAATTCATTATGAATTAGGGGTGAATAGAGAAGAAGGATGCTGGAGAGAAACTGATGAAGAACAACTTCATACAGTCCTGATCAATCAAGCTGAGGAAAGAGCTAAAGATTTCGGCGGACACCGAGAAATAGAGAAGTACAACATCACTAAGCAGGAATAAGTGGAGCAAAGGTATTGAAAAGATACATTGATAAGAAAGGTATTATGAGCTTACAATAGATCTGAAAAATTTGCAAGTCTATAGTTGTATATGTGAATAGATCATTTACTGTTTCAATTTAACCATTGGATCAGAAAGTCTCTTAACCGAGCAGGACTTAACAATCCTTTCTATATTGAGATACATCCCAAGGAGTATCAAAAAGTTTGATCATAGAGATAGCATGAGATGCCAAATACCATTTGACAAACTACACTAGGTTTGGTCATAGAAGGTAGCATAGAGATGCTCGATATCAAGTGACAAACTATTTTATTTAAATCCTCTAACAAGGTCACACCTAACAGTGTGTTTGTAACCTTTAACAAGGTTGGCTCTTCACTGATCTCACTTCAGAAGAGTGAAAATTTTGGGTTACCGGTCCCAAGTGGTTTTTCCCTTAACAAGGTTTCCACATTAGAAATCTATGTGTTAATGTGTTTATGAGTCATTACTTTAGTGTTTTTCATTACACATAACTAATTTGGATTGATCGGTATACACTAAGCAATTTACTATATTTCGGAAAAAGATTGCTAATCGGTAAACAGTAAGAATAAGGTTTAACAGTGAACTCTGAGCAGTAGTTATTTGTTAAGATTATTTGAAGGCATTCATCTTGTAGGACTGAAAATAACTAGAGGCCTAATATTGTGGTACTAAGTTTTTGGGTTGATTTATTGGAATATATTTGAGGCCACTGATTCACCCCCCCTGAGTTATTCTAACATGTCATTCTTGACCCACTTGCCCCTTATCTTTCTAGCCTTCCTGGAATGGTTGTTCTAGTTGCTTCTCTCTATTTTTGTCTTTGTTTTTTCCCTTGCTCAGTGATCTCTCTTTGGTTGTGATATGTCGCGTTGGTTCTACAGTAACTTGCTGATGAGATGGAGGGCCTTGGGGAACCACATCTTGAATCAGACCCTGGTAAAATTCCAAAGGATAATGCAAATCCTAATTTGACCAAATTGTTTGTTGAGGCTCTTTCTAGTTTCAAAATCACCATCCCCACGAAGACTAGGTTTATGATTAGTTCCCATGGACAAGGGCAAGGGAATACATGAGGATGTTGACAAGGTAATCATCTTTCTAGCCCCATTAACACTGCATTTCTCCTAACGAAGAAATGACAACTGCCATTTTTGTAGGGTTAGGGAGACTTAGGGATGTTGCCATTTTTTCATTATTGTTGACTTCAAAGGTTCCTTCTAGGAAATTTATGGATGAATGGACTCATAACATTTAATTTAAAAAGCTTGGCATTTGTAGCAATTTTTTTTAGAATGATTCAAAAATGCTTTTTTCTATTTCTCTTCTATAAGAATTTGCCTAATGTAATAAATGAAAATGCCAAGATCTAGAGCCTCAATTTACAGCACAAGAGAGATAGGAAAAATGATATGATCAATAATACATGAATAATGCCCAATGAAATAGAATGTATATGTTCATGAATATATAGGCAAGACATGATAATTAGGAGATATGCAAGAGATAAGATATCAATCACACTAGGTGGAATCACATGTCCACCAAAGGTAGATCATCCTCCATTGTACAATGAAGTATGTACAAACATTTGCAACAATGTGAGGATGATAATATGATAAGATCACTAAAGGTGGATCTCACACATAAAGTGGAATGAGATAACAACTAACTCCACCTAAAGTGGATTTCTCCTACACCATGTGCTAAAATAGGATGCAAACTCCTAGGTGTCTAAATACAAACTACTATGTAATGCATTATCCTAAGTAAGCTTAAGTATAGTGTAATTAAGAATATTTAATTACACCAACATCTTTAATGATCATAATGCTCAAACTAGGGTTTTGGATAAGCACTTTTGGTTTGTTGGGAAATGTACATTCAGGGCCATTAGATGGTCCCCTAAAGCTATTGGTGATGAGGTGATCACCCTGGCTTTCCCTAGATGACTCAATATCAAGATTGTCCATGTTTTTCTATGGTCTTTTCTCCCTCATTTATTAGCCCCTTTTGGCAATGTTATCAGAACCGATGACACTAAGGTCACACTTCCACATATGGATGCTAGGATTTCGGTCTCCCTCAACCTTGGTATTGATATTCTTGATGTCCTAAGCATTTCCTTGGAAGATGACCTTCATTATTGCCATATTAAAGTTATTGGAGGCATTAATGCCTATTTTTTGTCATAGAGAAGGGCGCATATGAAGAAATTGTCCTATCATTAAACAGAGAGCTAGAATCCCACATGTTGATAAAGGATCTTTTATGGATAAAAGTGGTATTTATGACACTCAAAATATGGTAAAGCAAAACCCTATGAAAGCTTTCCCTTACGATAATGAACATTTAGTGAAAGGCTAGGTGCCTCCTCCTAAGACATTAATATTCTTAATAGTGAATCTACCCCCTTTGTTGATAGTGTATCTAGTGAGGCTCCTCCTCAAGATGCCATTGCTCAAAGTAAGAATATTCAGAATATTGAAGGCTCCACCATACAAATTCTACACCTAATCAAGAGAGAATAATAAAATTGAACGCATTGAAAAATAAACAATTTCATTCAAATCAAATGCAAACATTCAAATGGAAAGCTCTCCTTTGTCTCTATCCTTCTCAAACAATGTTTGCTCTTAGATTCACTCAAATGTGACAACACAAGAATTCAAGAATTGTGGTTAATGAAATTGTGTGGTATCAACCTCTTTTATAGAATCTTGGACTTCAATGAAAGGTTCAGATTGAGGGGTGTTGACTGATAATGAATGACTAGGATTAATCGGGACTGGTCTGATTGGATAATGATTGATATAAATTGATAGTTGATTGGTTGCAGGATAGAGTTGATTGAATAGTTAACTTGGTTAATTAGGAGTAAACTAAATAGATTGATGTGAGAATTGGTTACATGATTGAGAAGACAATTGATTGATTAGTCAAACTAGATTGATTGAAAAGAGGGACTATTAGTCAGTGACAGTTAGAGGGGTGGAACTGGAGGAATAATTAGCATTAAATAATTTTAAAATATTATTTAATTGTGCATGAGACAAAATAAGTAAAATAAATATTCTATTTATTTTCAACAGAATTAGTTCACATTGGGAAAATAGTAAAACCAAATAAATTCATCATTTATTTAATTTTGGAAGACATGGTGATTGGAATAATCATCTAATTATGGTGACAAGAACGAGGAATAATATATTCAATTAAATAATACAATTATTTTATCAAAACTTAGAGAAAGAGATTAATTAAATAATCATTATTTAATTATTTTTTAAAGAATAATTAGAAAATCTTAAAATAATATTAATTAAAGGCTAAATAATTAATTAAAATTATTTAATTATTGGAATGGAAGGGAAATGACGATTTTGAAATTCAAATTTAGGAAGAATGATAACAATTAATTAAATAAAAAAAAGTCATTAATTAATTTAGAGGAATGCTAGTAAATATGTCGCACACAAGCAATAGGATAATTTTTAGTGTCTACAATATCCTCACGAGGGAGAGAAACTTTGGGAGAAGAATCACTGAGAGGTTCATAAAGGGGATTGTCATATATTTTAAATCCTTGGATCATATAAATGAGCTCTTTGCAAAAAGGATGGCTTAGGAGTAGAAGAAGATTTAATAGGAATTAACTCATCAGGGGCTTCATGAAACATATCAAAGTCATCACTATAAAATGACTCATCAAAGCAGTAAAGTCTTGTAAAAAAATCCAATATTTAGCAATGGGAGATGCCAATATAATGAAACAAAGAAGAAAGAGACTAATCTAAGCATACATAGAAATGCATGAAAAGAAGAAAAAAAATGCAATTTTGTATTTTTATTTTTTTGAAACTAGATCTCTAAATGCATGAATTAAGAGAATATAATGTGTAATTTTTATGTCTATTTTATTAATGAATTCGCCTAAAATGTATAAAATGTAACAATTCAATGTGTACAAATTAAATCTATAGAAAAAATTAGAATTGGAAATGTTATGAGTTGGGTTCACCAAAATATAATGTAAGAAATAGTGTTCACTGGCTTGTATGAGCAAACTAGAAAGCATGGACCTATATGCTCTTACATTTGAAGGAACATGACCCACTAGGCTTGAGGAGGCAAAAATGTTGAGTGAATACAATGATCCTTCACTATTATGGAAGATGCCTGTGTAAATGTGAATGAAGAATGTGAGATCTAGGTCTAGGAAGCGAGGGAAATGAGCTTTTTGTAAAACATAGATAGTTATCGAACTGGTATGCAAATTTTGAGTTCATATATGAGAAGCAAAACACAAAGACTAACTTGTACCTAAAATCTAAGCCCAAAATGCCTAAACACAGGTGACTTGGATATATATGGGCAACTAGACTTGCCCCTGTAGCTAAAAGTCAACCTATTTATGCCAAAAAGTGATGTCGTGACCTATGATTTGAAGCATATAGTTAGACCTCCTAGGATATGAATCTTAATCTTCTATACCTATCACCTGCATATAGAAAACAAGGAATTTTTTGGGAGAAATGGGTTTGCCTTTAGGAATTAACCTTGAAATTGAAATGAAATTGCATGAAAGGAAAGGAAGTGTGTTGTTAGTAACAGAGGCTTGATAATAATCGTATACCTTGGCAATGCAAGTGCTTCTTGAAATGAGATCACAAATGCTAGTGCAATAGCATGACTCCACAAAGACCTAAAAGGACATCACAAAATACATGCTTGCATAATGATTGCTAGACTTGCCACAATAAAGAGATGAAATACTTTGATGCTTATCTTCTCCTTGAATGCTTGAATGCTCACTTAGATGGATTGATTGCTTGAAGATCATGAATTCTTGATAGAATTATTGGATGCCAAAATGGGAGAGGTAGCGTAGATTTTATATCTCTCTAGGCCATTTTGGGGCTCAAGAGTCAGTTTAGGAAGAATTTGAATTTAGAACCTTGCTTAAAATCACGATAAAAAAATCATTCAATTTTGGGCCCAAGTTAGCATGACAAGGTTAAGCTCTAATTACAAGGGTGCAAAAAAATACACCCCCCTCCATCTAAGTCACCCTTGTTGAGGCAAAATGGATCAAATTTTAATTGGGAGTTAACATGATTATAAGGATTTTGAAAATGTATACCAATTGGGGTGTGAAAAGGAGAAATGTGTGAAATAAGCCACACATGGTAATAGGGCCTATGTACACAAAAATATAATGTTTGAATGAAATAATTAAAGGGGCACACATAATTAAGGGACCTCATTAATTAAATGAGGAGAAATGACTTAAATGCATTTATAAAGTCCTATAATGCACAAAGGAATGAAAATACACTAAAATGGATGTCAAATAAGCAATAAATTGTACACCTAAGCAAGGTGCTTACAGTTTAGGACGCTAAAATAGGTTTTTGAATTTTTGAATTTAATTGATCATGTTTTTCATAGTTTGGCTAATTAGATGAAATAATTCTCCATTACACTTTTACTTAAAATAAAAGCTTGAAATATCATTTGTTTAAATCATTTTAGCTAACTAAAATTAAAAAAAAAAAAAAATTCTTCATCCTTTGAGGTGCATAAGATACAAATTTCACTTGTTTAGAATGAGTAAACTTGCATTAGTCATTTTGGCTGAAGATTATGACTTCTATATTTTGGCGTTGCCATTTTCATAAAGGTGCACAAAAATGAACAACTTAATTACCTCTTCACCAATATCATATCAAATGAAACAAAATCTCTATATTTTTGTTACCATTTTTCTTCAATAGGAGACATAAAGTTCCTTTATTGTTGGTAACACCACAAGTTCTTGGTGACCTTATTTTAGCTCTTCTTGAAACTATGCTATTTTTTAGTCTTTTTCGTATAGCTCCCCTTGCCTTTTCTTATTTTATTCTAGGAGACATGTAATTTACAAGTATGAAATTGGGTTACGTCCACAACTCTATTATTTTCCTTCTCCTTTACCTTTTGTTGTCTTTCCAATAAAGAGTATAATATTATAATAGCCTTGGTTAGCTTTGTTTGTAATGCTTCTTGTTTAGATTTCTCTACTTGAAGAGTCTCAATTGAAACTTTCCCTTTCATCTCTAGTTTCAATATTTTGATCTCTTGTTCTTGAGCTCCCTCTTGTTCTTGAGCTCCCAACTCCACCCATAGCTACTTTATCAAATCTGTGACATGAGATAACTCAAAATCCTTTTCTAATTATTTTCTTAATCAATTTTGAGGTAACAAAATTATGGGTCTCTTCTATTAACTCCACTTTATCTTGTGGGAGATCCTAGGCAAGATTTAGTTCAACTACATTGACTAAGTTATATTTTTTTTTTCTCCATATTTTCTCTTTTGGATTATCTACTATGGAATTTGTATGTGCAATATCAATGATTATTGGAGGGTTCATATAAGGATCTCGAGAAAGGTCTTGTAGAATCTTCCCCCTCCTTTTATAATCTCATCTATATCTTATCCTCTTGAGTTTGTCATGTATCTTGTATTTGTTGCTAAACATTAGTGGATGATTGGATAACACCGTAAAAAATAGATACCCCTATGAGAATCCATAAGGGATAGCAATCTATTTTTAAGTGGACACCTGTAGGGTTCTAGAGAATACTGGGGACATCACTATGAGTTTTGATGGTGAGAATAGAAGAAAACTCAAAATATAATGGGTAGATGGTGTAATAGTGAAAGTGTTAAAGTAAAAAGGTATTTTAACTTATTAATTAAATCATTATTGATTTAATTATCAAGTCACCTTTTTATCTCTAGTTCACTTAAGCTAAACTTTAGGCATGTAATAATTAATTCTTTTATTAGTTATTCATGCAACCTAGGTTTCTCGACCCTTCTTAGGGTTTTGATCTCCTTTATTAGGATTAATCACTTTGTAATTATTAATCTCTCTCAGGAATTCCCTCAATTCCTTCTCTGAATGATATTTCATATTTCGGGACATTCTGAGTTGTGTCTCTATTCTTTGCTTTGTGACAGGTTATTTTACTGCAAGTGATCTTGGCTTATGAATTCTAACATGGTATTAGAGCCTTGCTGGAGCACCCTGTTCTTAGTTTTTTTGAAGATTTTCTGGAGTGCCGAGGTTTTCAATTTCTCAGATCTTTTTGTGTGGATCTGGAGGGGAATTTTTATTTGGAGCACTTTGGGCACAAACCAACCTCACGGATGTGCTCAAAATGCCCCAAAACCCCTATTTCCATATATGGCATGTCCAATTTGAACACAATTGCATTCAGAGGCAATATTTTTTTGCCTGTACCACCCTATTCTAGGCACAAATTTCGAGGTGAGTGGAAAAAAAAAATTTCTAAAATTTTATTTTTGGATTTTTAAAAAAAAAACCCATAAATTTCTGGGGTTTTGCATATTATTCTTTTGGAAAAAATGGAAAAAAAAGTTTATAAGGTGGGGGGCGGTGGGGGCTCCCCACCTACATGGCAGCCGCGTAGGCCCCAAGGAGGATGCGGGCCCCAAGGTGGTTGTGAAGGCCCCCAAGGAGGCCATAAGCCTCAAGGGAGCCGCGGGCCCCTCCCTCTCTCTCTTTTAAAATAAATAAAAATATAGTTTTTTGTTTTTTTTTCTTAAAAAAAACCATGCATTTTTTTATTGTTTTTTCCAAAAAAAAATATATTCTTTTTCCTGCCATATTTGGCCAAAAATCTGGAGGTAGTCCAGATTTGGAGGAAATCGCTAGTTTAGCAGGGCTTCGCCATTTTTAGCAGAGGTTTCTTGAGTTTTTTTTGGTTTTTGACCTCCTAACAATTTTTTTGCTCATATTTTGAGCAAACGAAGATGTTTTTTGCCAAGTGAGATATTGTCGAAAAGCTAGATCTGAGCCTGACCTGATTTTCTAGGCTTGGTTTTCTAATTTTTTTATCTTGTATTTTTTGTCAGTCAAAGTCAAGGTTCTATTTTGCACTCTGGTCACCATATCTTGCTCCTCCGAACTCCATTTTTCAAATTCTGCATGTCGAAAAGCTAGTTTTGTTATCCTTCTATGGGTCTCACACCCAGAATTTGCTCCAGGTATCTTTTATTTAGTTTTTTGTCTTTTGCATTCTGGTGGATATCTTGGATGTTTCAGGTCCTGGGATCGTTTCCTTGTTGGATATTGTATACATCTTTCTCTGTAGCATTTCTATTTTTGCAAACGCACTGAGACAAAGTGCCATTATGCATGTTTGGGATACCACACATTTTGTGCCTAATTGTACTCGCACTATAATATAAAGTGTCATAGGGGGTTTGATGTATCTTTGTCAAGTGAGTGTTCTTTCCACGACATTAGCCTCATGTGTGTCAAGCGATTAATCATCCTCGACATCATTCTTTATTTGTTCTTGTACGTTCTTCATCATGCAGTTATTTTTGGCAGTCTGACTCAGTGTATCTATCATGCCTCTCCCTGATCAACATTATGGGGGGTATTTCTTATTGGTTCTATATATTTCCTTGGTTCGATTGAGTTATTCTATGTATTCATTATTTTTTCCTATATACTGGCATATGCAGAGGCTGGTACCTATGCATTTTGGTGAGATGGATCATTTACCATACGGACACTCTTCTTTCATTCCTATTTTGAAGGCTTCAAACTTGGTGTTTTTTGCCATCTGTATCTTCAAGTTTCAATGTTTGGCTTGTTTTCCATCCTGATTCAAGCAATGTTGTTATAGGGTACTCATACAGATTACAGTCTTCACCTGATCTGATTCTATTTCACTGGAGGTTCCGAAAGTTATTCTTTGACACTGTTTTTGGCTTCATGCTTTAGTGGTGTTCTACATGTTCTTCTTTTGATCAGCTCTTCAAACTTTGGTGTTTTTTCCACCTATATCTTCGAGTTTTGATGTTTTCCTTGTTTTCCATCCTGATTAAAGTAGTGTCATTTTAGGGAACTCATGTAGATTACAATCTTGTCTACATGATCTTTGTCCCTGTTTTCTGGGACATTCTCTAGTATGGAGGCTTCTTACGTCCTTCACTAGGCTTCATCGCTTTTTAAATTAGATTTTTTCCCATGTGGTTTTCTTTATTTCTCCTCTTTACAGAGATTTTTGCACTTGGGTACCTGATCAGGCCTTGTTTTTGGGACCCAATTTCCTGCTTTCACAGTTGTTTCTAGGTTTTTAGCTTCTCCCTAAGTTTATCTTAAGGGGGTGTTTTAGAGTAAAAAGGTATTTTCACTTATTAATTAAATCATTATTGATTTAATTATTAAGTCACATTTTCACTTATTAATTAAATCATTATTGATTTAATTATTAAGTCACATTTTTATCTCTAGTTCACTTAAGCTAAACTTTAGACATGTAATAATTAATTCTTTTATTAATTATTCATGCAACCTAGGTTTCTGCACCCTTCTTAGGGTTTTGATCTCCTTTATTAGGATTGATCACTTTGTAATTATTAATCTCTCTTAGGAATTCCCTCAATTCCTTCTCTGAATGATATTTCATATTTATGGACATTATGAGTTGTGTCTCCATTCTTTGCTTTGCGAAAAGTGATCATGGCTTATGAATTCTTTGAATTCTAAAAGAAAGATGATAGAAAATGAATTTTCAAGATTCAGGAAGGTTCCATGAAAGGTGTTGATGTTGGAGTGGCATGGAAAGTAGTAGGAATTCAACAAACAATAGTGATGGGTGAGGAGATAGAAAATAGGAGAATATAGCGAGAAAATGAAGAGGGCAAATAATTTCTTAATTGTGTGACCATAGAGGCTGTTGCAATGGAAGATGTCATGGATAACATTTTAGAGGTTGGTGTCTCAATATCTTCCTTATCAAAAACCTTCAAAATCCCTAACTTCATTTTCTTCCTTATGTGTGAATCTTTTAATGAAGGATTTCATTCTTTGATCTCCTTATATTTGGGTGTCCTTTGTGTATCATTTTAAGCTTGTGTTGTTTCTCCTCTACGGTTCCCAAGTGCTAGATCTGGTTAAACTAAATGTGGTGTATCTTGTGAACTTTTCCCTTCTATTTGGTGTAATGGATGAGGTCATTATACATGATTGATACCAAGATTAGGCCTTTCTTTCACATAATCACTTTTTTTTTATTATGTGTAATATTTCTACTTTCGTGATTTCCTCATCTCTTTCTTGATTGGGAGTTTCATCAAGATATATATTTCTAATAGAATATGGTGATGTTGGTTCATCATGCCCTTCATCCCAAAACATTTCTCAAATTTTTCTATGTTTACTCCTAAAAAATTCCTCCGTTGCTATATTATTTCTTACCTACATTTCCAATAGGAATACTAAATATTTTCTCTATTCTAATCCATGTCTTTTATAGCTCTCCTAAGACCGCCAGTCATAATCGTTGAGTGGTCATATGTATTAGAATAACTGAGAGGAGGGGGGGGGGGGG
>MU227097.1:621564-634077 GCA_018584345.1 Thuja plicata | reverse complement strand
TTCCTGAATCAATGCTTTGGAACATTTTCAATTCAAATCAATTTCCTTGATCAAATTGTAATTAATTCAATTATTTCAATATTTCCTAAGGTTTGATCATTTTTATTTAATTAAAAGATTTAATCTCACTTTTGATTAAATAAAATTCATCTTATTTAATTAAATTAAATTCCTCCCATTTAATTAAATAGAATTCTTCTAATTTATTTAATTATAAAGAAAACCCCTCTTTTAATTAAATAAAACCCCCACTTAAATTCCTCTTTGTTGAGAAAGGAAATAAATTAAATAAAAATCCCTTTTTCTTCACACTTTCCTAAGTGGTGGGATTTTTTGCCTCTTAATCATAGCCTTTGATTTTGCCTCTTGAAGATTTAAAGCACATGGATCAACCAAGATTTAATCTCCACCATTGCTCATTTCTTTTTGCCTCTTAATCTCAACCGTTCACTTTCCTATATAAGGAAACCTCTCCTCCTCATTTTCATATAGAATTTTTAGGTATTGTTATGTTGTAGGTTTGGAGAGCAATTTTAGAGGAGAATTTGAGCACTTTGGCTTGGATATTGCAACTTTTCTCTTCTTGTCTTCTTCTTCTTGCATTCATGGCTATTCATGTAGATTAAATTCATATTAGATTAAATTCATATTTTCTTCCATAGATTAAGCTTGCATATCTCCTTTCATAGATTAATCTTGCATTGTTATCATTTAGATTATTTTCCTTTCATGCATTGCAATCATATAGAATAGTTGTCATTTTCATGCATTGAATCTCTCATTTCATGGTGTACTTGCATAGGCACAACTAGGTCAATCTGAGGGCCTTCATCACAAATCTTTGCACTCCATGACTAGGGAGCTATGAGTCGATATTTGAGGCCTCATTCTTGAGCAACCTTGGATGGAATGACTCATAGAAGTGTGACACATTGTTAGCACACACTTTGTTCTGCTCGGTGAATGCTCTGTCCTTTGTTACTCGGTGTCTGTAGAATTTCTTTCGCTTTATTCTTCATCCTGTATGATCAGATCTACATGAAGACTTCTATCTTCACCAGCATTATATTCAACATTCCTCCTTTCATAATGAATTCCTTGTCTCTTTATATAGACATGATTAGCCGCTCAATCTCCTTGTCTTTGTCGTAGATCACTTCTTGATCTGTAAAACTCACCATGCTTTCTTTATCTCGTAAAGCTCTGATTTAGTTTTATTCTGAAAATCTCTCCATGATAACTGTGAATAAAATGTGCTTTAAATAACTTTCCTTTCTTTAGTTTAACTGATCATTGAAAATAAAACAATCAATCCGTCAATCCCTAAATATAGCTCTTGTCAGCTAAGTAATTTTGTCATTCTTTAACTTCAGTTCTGTTCGGTCATCAACTCCAGTTAGCTCAGTCATTGACTTCATTTATGCTCGGTAAATAGCTCTTTCTCAGTAACACTTGCTCAGTTACTGTGGTGCTCGGTATACACTGTGAACTTCTCAGTGTTCACTATCCGTCGATGTGCACTGTTCGTCGGTGTTTACTGTCACTCGGTGTATACAAAAATTTTATGTTTTACCGACCACATAAACTTTGTCTCTTTAGCTCTTCAAGTTAATGACCAATATGTGTTTGAATAATCAAACCATATCAAGTTGACATCAATTACAATACAATACATTAGCGATTTAATGTCTTGCATTCACTTTTGCATCTCGATGATCATCAACTTATCATCTTCAAACATGCAATCAATTATAGTTCATCAATCTCTCCCTTTGGCATTGATGGAAACATACTATGAAATATGCAGTATGAGATATGCCATAACATACAAAACTTATTGTTCTATAACCAATTCAAATATCTGAGTTTCGGTAAGCTCTTCTATCTTAGATTTGATTCTGCCGTGTGCTCTCTCTTTCTTCATTCCCTTCAATGGATAGGTGTAGCAATTTTGTCTTCTGATTATGTCTCTCCCTTTCTTGTAGAATCTCATCTCCCTTTTCTGGATAGATATGCAGTGTTAACTCTCTTCAATTCTCTCCCTTTGATGGATGGTTATTTCATTGAAAATCTCTCTCCCTTTGACATTCTTCTCTTTGATGTATATTTCATTGAATCTTCCTCTCCCTTTGACAATAATACCAAAACAAATTTACAGCTCTGTAGTAGACAACAATCTTTTTCTCCCTTTGAAGCTTTTCTGTCCCTTTAGTGGACTGACATGTCATTGTGGTCCATATCTTAGCTTGCATCAACATGAATAATCTTTTGATAATGTGTAGGCTAATGTAGCCTCCTAGTCAACTTAGTGACCAATAGACAAGGGTCGAACCCCTAGTCTATTCCTCAGGTACTCAAATGTATCTTCTAGAAATGGTTTTGTGAAGATGTCTGCTAGTTGTTCTTTGGATTGTACATATTCTAGTATCACCTGTTTCTCTTGTACTTGTTCCCTCAAGTAATGATACTTAATAGCTATGTGATTTTTCTTAGCATGCATCATAGGGTTCTTTGAGATGTTTATAGCACTAGTATTATCACAATAGATAATTACTGGGTCAAGAATTCCTTCATTCAAACCTTTCATAAATTGCTTGTTCCATACAATGTTAGAGCAATTTGCAGTATCAACTACATATTTTGCTTTCACAGTTGATTGAGATATGCTTCCTTTCTTTTTACTTATCCATGTGACAAGTCTGTCACCCATAAATAATGCTCCTCCTATTGTGTTCTTTCTATCATCTATGTTTCTAGCCCAATCAGCATCAGTGTAAACTTGTAGCTCAAATTTGCCTTCTTTATTGTACCACATACCATAGTCTTCAGTATTTTTTAGATATCTCAAAATTCTTATAACAACAGTCATTTGTGATTCCTTAGGATTAGCAGAGAATCTTGCAACTATACCAACTACATGTGCTATATCAGGTCTAGTGTGTACAACATACATTAGTTTACCAATCATTGATCTTTATAAGGTCTGATTTACCTCGGTTGTCTTATCTTCCTTTGTCAATTTGCATCTGGTTGCCATAGGTGTTCCAACTGGTTTGGAATACTCCATCTTGAATATCTTCAGAACTTCTTTGATGTATTTGGATTGTGTGATGTGGATGCGTTCATCCTGTTGTAAAATCTGTAGACCAAGAAAAAATTTGATCTCTCCAAACATTGACATTTCAAATTATTTGCTCATTTTATTAGCAAATGATTTGCATAGCATATCATTACCTCCAAATATGATATCATCAACAAATATCTCAGCAATCAAAGTCTTATCATCAGTATCTCCTTTCAAATACATATTACTATTGTCACTTATTCTAATAAATCCTATACTAATGAGATAAGAGTGAAGTCTTTCATACCATGCTCCTAGTGCTTGTTTCAATCTATACAATTCTTTATGTAGTTTTAAAGCCATGTTTCTCTTTTTAGGATCAACAAACCATTCAGGTTGTTCAATGTATACCTCATCTTCTAGTATTCCATTCAGAAATGCAGATTTAACATCCATTTGGTATACTTTGAATCCTTTAAAAGCAACATTACCAAGTAGAATTATTACTCCTGGTCTAGCAACTAGTGCAAAGGTTTCTCCATAGTCAATACCTTCTTCTTGTGCATATCCTTTGCATACCATTCTTGCTTTGTTCCTTGTGACTTCTCCATTCTCATTAAGTTTGTTTCTGAAAATCTATTTGGTGGCAATGACATTTTTGTCACTCGGTCTAGGTACTAATGTCTGTGTTTTATTCTTCTCAATCTGTTCAATCTCTTCATTCATTGCACTAACCCATTCTTAATTTTCAAGTGCAACATTAACAAATTTAGGCTCAAAATCACAAATCAAACATCTAGTGTTAAGAGACTTACTTCTTGTTCTCATTCCTGCTCTTTTGTCTCCAATGATCTGGCCTTGTGGATGGTGTCTTCTAACATATTTTGCAAGTACAGGGTGAGATCATTGTTCTTCATTTTGATCTTCATCACTCGGTTCAGCATTGTGAGAATTTTTCTGATTCTCGGTGTGTGCAGCCTGTTGCTTGGTTGCATTGTTCTGTCACTCGGGTAAGATGTCAAGTTCTTCTCTGTAGACAAATCTGTTGTAATCTTCATGTTCTTTTCTGCTTTCCTCATCATTTTTCTCAACAAATTCATCCACTTTAACATTTGCACTTTCAATGATTTTGTTAGAAGATTTTTTCAGACATTTATAAGCTTTGCTTTTTTTAGAATATCCTAGAAATATTCCTTCATCACTTTTAGAGTCAAGTTTCCCATTTCTATCAAGTTTCAGTATATAACATTGACTTTCAAAAATTCTAAAGTAACTCACATTTGTAGTGTATCCATACCATCGCTCATAAGGTGTCTTATTTGTGTCTTTCTTCAATTGAAATCAGTTCAGTGTATAGAAAATAGTACTTACAGCTTCTCTCCAGAATGTTTGTGTGATGACTTTTTCAATCATGACTGTTCTGGCCCAATCAACAATTGATCTATTCCTCCTTCCAGCAATCCCATTTTGTTGTGGTGTTCCCGGTGCAAAACATGTCTTGTAATCCCATGCTCATTACAAAAGTTAGTGAATTCATCATAAATAAATTCTCCTCCTCTATCTGATCTTAAACATTTCATTTCTTTTCCACTTTGTTTTTCAACTTTATCGTTATACCATTTGAACATCTTAAATGCTTCATATTTCTCTTTTAAGAACATGATAGTCATCATCCTAGAATAGTCTTCAACAAATAGAATAAAATATCTATCACCACAATAGCTCTTTTTTCGCATTGGTCCACATAAGTCATTATGGACTAACTCCAGAATAGAATTAGATGTGTAGGTTTCGCTCTTGAAACTAGACTTTGTCATTTTCCTATTTGGCAATTCTTGCACATAACATGGTCGGTCTTTGAAATGCTCTGTAAGCCTCTCACTTTTCTTTTCTTACTTATTTTAACCATGTTGTCGAAGTTTACATGAAATAACCTTTTATGCCACAACCAAACGTCTTCATTTAGTTCCAATAAATAAGTGGTGTCAATATCATCAAGATATAATAGATTACTTTTTGTTTGTTCACCAGTACCGATCAACCTTCCTTTTCCATTATAGATCATTACCTTTTTGTTTCCAAATGCAACTCAGTGTCCTATGTTGTTCATTTGTGAAACACTCAACAAATTAAAGTTAAGTCCTTTCACCCAATATACATTTTCACATCTGATCATATTATTCAACATGATGGTTCCTTTTTCTTCAACCAAGCAAGGTGAGTCATTATAATATTCAAAATTTTCAAAGTTTTCTTTACCTCCAGTCATGTGATGAGTACATCCACTATCAATAATCCAGACATCATTTTTGCTAACTTTAGATATGAGTGTTGTTTCAACATACCTTTCTTCTTCATCTGAATCATCCTTCATAGCAACAAATACTACCTCAACATCTTTATCACTGTTAGATTTTTTAGCTTTGTTCTCAACCAGGTAACAAGCCTTCTTGTCTTTTTCCTTGTAATCTTGGTTATCTCTTCTATCAGAGTGTCGGTTTCTTCTATAGTCTCGATCATCACTTCTGTCGTACTTATTTTCATAAGATCTGTCATGGTTTCTTTCATCCTTTCTCTTGTTAGGGAATCTAGCAGAAAAATGTCCAATTTATTTGCAATTAAAACATACCAATAGTAATTTACCTTTATATCTTTCTTTACCTCTATGTAATCTTCTAGCAATTAGTGCTTCAAGTTCATCAGGTTCTTGTTCATCACTATCACTGTCACTATCATTTCTCATAGTGTGTTTGTTACTAGATTTTCTTATTTTCAGAGAAGATTTGAATGCAGACTCAATAGTAGGTAAGACACTGTTGTCATAGTTGTTCATCTCAAATGAAATAAGTCTACCAATCAAAACATCAAGAGTAACATTGTTATTTTCTACTGCTCTCATTTCTCGGATTGCAAATACTCTAATAGAATAAACATGCAGTAAGGTTCTCAAAATTTTACTTACAATTGTTTCTTCCTCAAGTACTCCTCCTACTCCACAGATAGCATTAACAACTTTGATTCTGCTACTATACTGAGTGAAGTTCTCTCCTTCTTTCATTCTCATGTCGTCAAACTTTCCTCTTAGGCTTTCAGCTTTATCTCTCAACACATTGGTATCTCTTCCATGTACTAGCTTGAGTTTGTCCCACATTTTCTTTGCAAAGGTGCATTATTTAACATCTTCAAATTTAACATTGGTTAGTGAAGAATAAAGTTATATCATCATAGAATTGTTTTCATGTTTCTCTCTTAATTGATCAACAGTCAGAGGTCCAGTAGGTGCAACATATTCAGTATCCAAGTATTGTGTGACATCATTTCCAATACCCGATAGATGAAGTCTTATCCTGCTTTTCCATGATACAAAGTTGTCTTTATTCAACTTAGTCACATCCCTTTTACTCATCTTGTGATCTTTAGCTTAAGTACCTTTCAAATTTTCTTCCAAGCACCAAAGCTTTGATACCAATTGTTAGAATAAATGAGAGGGGATGGGGGGGGGGGTGAATAAGTGGCCTTAAAAATAATTCCAAAAATCCAACCAAAACTTATCTCTTAAATATAATACCCTCTATTTATCTTTCAGTCCATCAAGATGTATGTCATAAATAGTTCTAACAAATATAACCTGCTCGGTAAGATATATTGTTTATCTTTTCTAGACTTTACCAAATAGCAATAAATAAACTTAGTGTTAACCGACTAATCCAGTTTCAATCATCTGTAAATAAAAATATCAATGTAATGAACCATATACACATTTGACATACATTTTAACGTGGAAACCCTGCTAAGGTAAAAACCACTTGGGACCGGTAACCCAAAATATTTTCACTCTTTTGAAGTGAGCTCGGTGAAGAGCCAACCTTGTTAAAGGTTACAATACACACTGTTAAGTGCGACCTTGTTAGAGGATTTAAAACTAACATTTTATCTTTTGAACTAGCACTCACTATGTTGTCAACAAGAAAACCTTTGGATACTCTTGAGTATCTCAATACAATAAGGACTGTTAAATACCACTCGGTTAAGAGATTTTCTGAATCAATGGTTAAACTGATACAGTAAATGATATGTTCAAAATACAAATTTAACTTGCAGATATTCAGATCTATTGTTATTCTAATAATACCTCTCTGATCAATGTTCACTTCAATTCCTTTGCTCCCTTTCTTTTTTCTTCTCGGTGAATGCTCTGTCCTCTGTTGCTTGGTGTTTGTAGAATTTCTTTGGCTCTGTTCTTCAGCCTGTATGATCAGATCTGCATGAAGACTTCTATCTTCACCAAAATTATATTCAGCATTCCCCCTTTCATAATGAATTCCTTGTCTCTTTATATAGACATGATTATCCGCTCAATCTCCTTGTCTTTGTCGTAGATCACTTCTTGATCCGTAAAACTCACCATGCTTTCTTTATCCCGTAAAGATTTGCTTTAGCTTTATTATGCAAATCTCTCCATGATAACTGTGAATAAAATATGCTTTAAATCTCTTTCCTTTCTTTAGTTTAACTGATAATTGAAAATAAAACAATCAATTAGTCAATCCCTAAATATAGCTCTTGCTCGCTAAGTAATTTTGTCATTCTTTAACTTCAGTTCAGTTCGGTCATCAACTCCATTTAGCTCAGTCATTGAATTTAGTTATGCTCGGTAAATAGCTCTTGCTCGGTTATTGCAGTGCTTGGTATACACTATGAACTGCTCATTGTTCACTTCCCATCGGTGTGCACTGTCCTTCAGTGTTTACTGTTACTCGGTTTATACAAAACTTTTATGTTTTACCGACCACATAAATTTTGTCTATTCAGCTTTTCAAGTTTATGACCAATATGTGTTTGAATAATCAAACCATATCAAGTTGACATCAATGCCAATACAATACATTAACTGATTTAACATCTTGCATTCACTTTTGCAGCTCGGTGATCATCAACTTATCATCTTCAAACATTCAATCAGTTATAGTTCATCAATATGCACACACATATGTTGACTAAGAAAATTAGCATTATAAACACACATGACAAACAAACCATAATTTTATCATGTGAACAAGAATCCTACTCTCATTAATAGAACTATGAAAACAAAATGCATAAATAACCTAAACAAAATTAGATTATCATCATGCATATTCTTCACTCTATTCTATTATTTTTCGTTCTCCTCACAAGTATGTTACTCTCAATGTGTGAGTGCACAAATGTGATAAAATCCCAAGACAGTTCGACAAAATGACGACTATACTAGAAATATTGTGGCTCTTTGAAATGAGATTAAGCTCACAATTTATACTTTTTTAAATCAAAATTAACTGCCAAGATCGAATGACAACCAATGGACAAGATTTCTCATGGATTTAGAAATGAGAAATTAGGGGGAAACAATCAATGGAAAAATTAGGGGGAATAACAAAGGAGAAATTAGTGTGAGGTGAAAGGGGAGAAATTAGTGGACATGACAAGAGAGAAATTAGTTGGAGATGAATGGGGAGAAATTAGTGGGGTCAAAAGATGACATGGAATTAGGAAAAGGGAATGAAATAATTCCATTCAAATTAGAAAATTAGGCAATTAAATATTTCATATTTAATTGTGGCAAGAGGGAAGGGATACATAAGAAATTTCTTGATTAGGCCAAGAGATACATGTTAGGACAAGAGGAGAAAATAATAAATGATTATTTCTCTAATGTGAAATAATGACATGACACTATTATTTAACCAGACAAATGACAGAGAGTGACAAGGGTCAAATGGTGATTAAAAAGGACATAATTAATAATTAATTAAAAAATCAACATTATTTAATTAATGAAAGAATGACACAATGTCGATAATTGATGAAGACTACACATGTGACATAGAGGACATGTTAAAAATTGGCAACGCGAGCATTGACCATTTTTAAGCTTTGACAAAAGGGAAGGAATAAATAAGAAATCACTTATTTATTCCAAGAGAGACATGTTATGAAAAGAGAGGGGACAATAATAAATAATTATTTCCCTAAGGTGAACTAATGCAATGGCACAATTATTTTACTAGACAAATGATGAAGAGCGAAAAGGGTCAAAGGTGATTATAAAGGACATAACTAATAATTAATTAAATAATCAATATTATTTAATTAATGGAAGAATAACGTGATGTTGACAAATGATGAAGACCAAGAATGCAACATAGAAGACGTATTAAAAAATGGCACCACAGATGCTAAATTTTATTAAGTCTCTACATTTTGCCCCTCTTTGAGACAATGCAATTTTGAGCATTGTTTCAAAGAAAAATTTGAGAAAATCAATGCCCCGGTGGACCAAGGGAGTGGAGGTAGGATGCCCCTTCAAAAAATGAGGTGAAAAATTAGAATAACATGCCAATTACTCAAAAATGATTGCAAGGATTGACAAAAGAAAAGTTAGATGGAAGAAGACATTAATAAGAAAATGAAGAATAGTTAGTAGTGATGATGTCGTGCTTTTGTAAGTGCACTTTGTCATTAGAGAGCTTTATTTGATATGGAAAATAGATGTTTCGTACCGTGGCATAAAAAAACTAGGGAGATAATGTATCCCTTTGTAGAAAAGCAGACACATTACAGATAAGAAATATTTTCATTCATCCTAAAGCATAAACATACTTGCCCTAGAACTTCATGAAAAACACCTTGCAAACAAAAGACAAAAATAAAAAGACCGTGAACAATCCCAACCACTCTAATCACTTATGGATATCCTTGAGTAGAATACGAAAATGACCAAGTTAAATCAATGAAAAAAATACGACTCGTTATACCAAGCATGTCAACAACCATTCTGATCATGTTGTCAAAGTTGATTATTTATTTGATTGATGACAATGTTTGGTTTCAAGAATGAAGTACCCTGTCTAAGGCAGATATAGCCTAGTTTTGAGTATACTACACCCTGTATAAGATAAATGACAGGTTGCTGGGGATTGAGTGATGTTGATTGGTTCTGATTGTTGACTTGATTGGATAGTTTGTCTATTGTTGTGTGATTTGTTAAGCTTAGTGCTTTGTGTATCTCCATCTTTGTCTACTCAAATTCCAATCATTGTAAGGTACAATTTATTGATTAAATGAAATGATTATTTGTAGGTTTTGACTGTTTTTCAATTTTTAGGGCTTTTGAGGATATTTGATTTTTTGTGCTTTCTTCAAGGCATTTTACAATGTGTTTAGATATTTTAGGGACTTTTTACGATGTTTGTGGATTTATTCAAGTCATTTTACTTCATTTTTAGGGATACAATCTAGATTTTTTTTTAATTTTAGGGATTTTTTTCAAGGCTTTTGAAATTTTAGGAAATTTTCAGGACTGTATTTATTTTTTAGGGATTTTTTTCATAACTTTTATTTGATTTTTAGGATTTTTGCTTGATTTTTTATAATTTTTAATGTTTTTTTTTTCAGTAATGCTTTTGACTTTTTTGTATTTTTAAGGACATAAATGCACATGCAAGATATATTTATTTGCCCCAATGTCTAGCAAGGTCGGGACATTATAAATGTATGAATGAACTGATGGAATGAAAATGGACAAAGGAAAGGTGGTGGTAGCTTATTATGGCATTAGAACTACTTTGATTTCCAAGGATTATCTGGTAATGGGATAACATGTTTTTCCAAGCTAAGGGACTTGAGATGACAAGACAAGGTGATGGAATAGTACATCGAATGGCATGTGGTCACGGGAATGGACATGTCAAGAGGTTTTTGAAAAAAATGTATTGCATTTTAGTCCTTATTTTATATCAAGATCAAGAGATGGAGTTGGAAAGGATAATGATAGGACATGTGAAAGATTTGGCTATGTAGGTAGCTACTAGAGATCTAGAGGCCTAAGAAACCTCAATAAAAAGAGATAAATGATATGATAAGAATAAATTATAGTGTCACCAAGGATACAATACAATAGATAGAATTATTAGATTATAGTACATAGGAGAGCCCTTAGTTATATAGCCAAGGTGCAAATATAGGAGTTAATGAGACGGTTACAATTGTCTTTGTCTCATTACATGATAATCAAGAGACAAATTATTACCCACCCAAGGTAGAATCACATGTCCACCAGAGGTGAAACATCCTCAAATGTGTAATAATGTATGTGCAACAAAGGTGGAGAGTGTTAAAGTGATAAGACCACAAAAAGTGGATCACCCACCTAAGGTGGAAAAGTGTATCCACTATAAGTGAATATGATAAAATAATGCATGATAAGTCCACATAAATTAGAAATCCTCCAACTACTCTTATGCAATTAATTAAGTAAGATTAAGTGTAATTAGTACCTAGGTGTGAAATAACCAAGGTAAAATACCTTAATTACTTCAACACTCCCCTTAAGTGCAACTTGGGGGAACATAAACTCAAGCTAACAATGCAAGATGGGTCCCAAATACTAGGCCATGCTAGGTACCCATGTATAATGCAAATGAAATATCTCACAAATGAAGAAAATGAGAAAAGCACATGAGAGAAAAATCCCCTCTAAAATAAGAAGAAGAAGAAGAAGCAGTATGACACCTCTTCCACATGAGAGTTGGTCGGTTCCGCATGAGCTTCATTTGGGCATCGGGTCCAGAGAGAATGCCAAGGTGACCCAAGAGTGGGAGCTATGTGATGACACCCTTCAGTATGTGTCCCAAGGTTCCCTCGTATTTGTTTAGGGCTTGGCTCTGGTATAGGAGGTTCCTTTGTGACTATCTTATGTTATCCCTATTGTTTACCCGAGTGTTTCTCCTATGTTAATCCTTGGTTTGGACGTTCATTCTTTGTTGCCTCACATGTGTTTCTTGTGTGGTGTAGGGCCTTGTGTTATCTCCTAGCTCAGGGGAGTGGACCTCAGGGTTCCATGTGGTTGGGTGGAAAATATTATATCCATCGAGTCATTTTCTCGAGTTTGGTCAAGATCCCTTGGATGATCATGCTTCTTCACTATGTTTCTCTTTCAACTTCAAATTCATGATGGTATAATGATTGTTATTGTTTAGTGTATCATGATGTATTATTGTAACATTGTCTATATGATCATATTGATGTAGTATTATAATCTCCTAGAGGAGAGGAATGTAAGGTGTAAATGTAAATGTATTTCATTGATTACTTGTACTTTGTAAATGTAACATGTATCTCCGATTACTTGTGATGTAATGAAAATATCGATAAAGATGTAGACCTTGATCTTGATCATGTGATTATATGTTATTTGAATGTAATACTTAATGGGATAATTCATATTTTAATTCTTTCATTGTCATGTGTTATGGACTTAGTCATGTATGTAATGCGTTTCTAGTAGCGACGTCGGGGAACCTAAGAGGACCTATCTATGTGGTTAATGTTTAGCAACTGTAATTGAAATGTTAGTTATGTATCATGGTTAAGACTCTGGTATCTTGTAATTGCATAATGTATTGTTA
>MU227097.1:608179-621398 GCA_018584345.1 Thuja plicata | reverse complement strand
TGGATAGAAACTTTTAATTGCCTCAACATGTATATTTCCCAATTAGACCTTTATTCAAATCATACAATTTAATGATTTTAAATCTTGTCATTCAATCAAACCCTAACCCTAAAAGGACATTTGAGTAATTCTATTATCTATTAGATTTATTGCAAGGAAAACACTCATGTATTCTAGAAAATAGTGAATGACACCACATTGATTTCCTATGAAAATTACAACATTTTAAGATTTTAAGATTTCAAATTTTTGTGTCCCTTACCTTTTGGGGGTCAATAGACGTAAATTGGTGGGGTAGAAAGGAAAAATTCTTAGCAGTGCAGATAAATTGCAACTACTAGCAACATCCCTACAAGGAATCCCATTTTACTTCCTCTTCCCATTTGGGATCTCAAGCTCTATGGTTGAGAAGCTAAAGAGAATTTACAAAACCTTTCTATGGTCTGACATGGAAGAAAAAAGGACAATGGCTCTTGTTAGATGAGATAAGGTTTTCTATCCAAAGAATATGAGAGGACTAGGAATTAGAAAAACTATTTATCAAACAGAGCCCTTTTGGCAAAAATTAGCTTAAAATTGGCTCTTTATAATTTTGACTTGTGTGATATTATGGCTGCCAAATATCTTAACAATGAGATGTTTTACCGTGTTATTACCACTCAAAGATTCCCTAGTGGGCCTATGATTTGGAACAACATCCTTAAATGCAAAAACATAATCCATACTGAGCTAAAATGGAAAATTGGTAATGGTCAAGCTATTCAGTTTTGGGAGGACACTTGGGTGGGAGATAAACCATTAATCTCACACCAAGTGTTTAGGATTTTTTATGGGATTGCTAAGATTCAGTATGTGTCCTAAGATTCCCTCGTATTTGTTTAGAGATTTCCTCTGGTATAGGAGGTTCCTTTGTGACTATCTTATGTTATCCCTATTGTTTACCCAAGTGTTTCTCCTATGTTAATCCTTGGTTTGGACGTTCATTGTTTGTTGCCTCACATGTGTTTCATGTGTGGTGTAGGGCCTTGTGTTATCTCCTAGCTTAGGGGAGTGGACCTCAGGGTTTCATGTGTTTGGGTGGAAAATATTATATCCATCGAGTCATTTTCTCGAGTTTGTTCAAGATCCCTTGGATGATCGTGCTTCTTCACTATGTTTCTCTTGCATCTTCAAATTCATGATGGCATAATGATTGTTATTGTTTAGTGTATCATGATGTATTATTGTAGCATTGTCTATATGATCATATTGATGTAGTATTATAATATCCTAGAGGAGAGGAATGTAAGGTGTAAATGTAAATGTATTTCATTGATTACTTGTACTTTGTAAATGTAACATGTATATCTTATTACTTGTGATGTAATGAAAATATTGATAAAGATGTAGACCTTGATCTTGATCATGTGATTATATGTTATTTGAATGTACTACTTAATGTGATAATTCATATTTTAATTCTTTCATTGTCATGTGTTATGGACTTAGTCATGTATGTTATGCGTTGTTAGTAGCGACGTCGGGGAACCTAAGAGGACCTATCTATGTGGTTAATGTTTAGCAACTGTAATTGAAATGTTAGTTATGTATCATGGTTAAGACTCTGGTATCTTGTAATTGCATAATGTATTGTTAGTTGGATTCTTTGTAAAAAAAATGTTCGCCTTTACATTAGTTTATTGAGTTGTCCTCTCAGGTTGCCTTGCGGGGAATTACGATTTGAATTAAAAATCCCATCTACCATGATCCATGACCAAGGATTTCATAAATAGCCTCAAAGGCATGTGTTAAGATGGATAGAAACTTTTAATTGCCTCAACATGTATATTTCCCAATTAGACCTTTATTCAAATCATACAATTTAATGATTTTAAATCTTGTCATTCAATCAAACACTAACCCTAAAAGGACATTTGAGTACTTCTATTATCTATTAGATTTATTGCAAGGAAAACACTCATGTATTCTAGAAAATAGTGAATGACACCACATTGATTTCCTATGAAAATTATGACATTTTAAGATTTTAAGATTTCAAATTTTTGTGTCCCTTACCTTTTGGGGGTCAATAGACGTAAATTGGTGGGGTAGAAAGGAAAAATTCTTAGCAGTGTAGATAAATTGCAACTACTAGCAACATCCCTACAAGGAATCCCATTTTACTTCATCTTCCCATTTGGGATCTCAAGCTCTATGGTTGAGAAGCTAGAGAGAATTTAGAAAACCTTTCTATGTTCTGACATGAAAGAAAATAGGACAATGGCTCTTGTTAGATGAGATAAGGTTTTCTAGCCAAAGAATATGAGAGGACTAGGAATTAGGAAAACTATTTATTAAACAAAGCCCTTTTGGATAAAATTAGCTTAAAATTGGCTCTTTATAATTTTGACTGGTGTGATATTATGGCTTCCAAATATCTTAACAATGAGATGTTTACCGTGTTCTTACCACTCAAAGATTCCCTAGTGGGCCTATGATTTGGAACAACATCCTTAAATGCAAAAACATAATCCATACTGGGCTAAAATGGAAAATTGGTAATGGTCAAGCTATTCAGTTTTGGGAGGACACTTGGGTGGGAGATAAACAATTAATCTCACACCAAGTGTTTAGGATTCTTTATGGGATTGCTAAGATTTAGTATGTGTCCTAAGATTCCCTCGTATTTGTTTAGGGCTTGCCTCTGGTATAGGAGGTTCCTTTGTGACTATCTTATGTTATCCCTATTTTTTACCCAAGTGTTTCTCCTATGTTAATCCTTGGTTTGGACGTTCATTGTTTGTTGCCTCACATGTGTTTCTTGTGTGGTGTAGGGCCTTGTGTTATCTCGTATCTCATGGGAGAGGACCTTAGGGTTCCATGTGGTTGGGTGGAAAATATTATATCCATCGAGTCATTTACCTGAGTTTGTTCAAGATCCCTTGGATGATCATGCTTCTTCACTATGTTTCTCTTGCAACTTCAAATTCATGATGGCATAATGATTGTTATTGTTTAGTGTATCATGATGTATTATTGTAACATTGTCTATATGATCACATTGATGTAGTATTATAATCTCCTAGAGGAGAGGAATATAAGGTGTAAATGTAAATGTATTTCATTGATTACTTGTACTTTGTAAATTTAACATGTATCTCTGATTACTTGTGATGTAATGAAAATATCGATAAAGATGTAGACCTTGGTCTTGATCATGTGATTATATGTTATTTGAATGTAATACTTAATGGGATAATTCATATTTTAATTTTTTCATTGTCATGTGTTATGGACTTAGTCATGTATGTTATGCGTTTCTCGTAGCGACATCGGGGAACCTAAGAGGACCTATCCGCATGGTTAATGTTTAGCAACTATAATTGAAATGTTAGTTATGTATCATGGTTAAGACTTGGGTATCTTGTAATTGCATAATGTATTGTTAGTTGTATTCTTTGTAAAAAAAAATGTTCGCCTTTACATTAGTTTATTGAGTTGTCCTCTTGGGTTGCCTTGCGGGGCGTTACGATTTGAATTAAAAATCCCATCTACCATGATCCATGACCAAGGATTTCATAAATATCCTCAAAGGCATGTGTTAAGATGGATAGAAACTTTTAATTGCCTCAACATGTATATTTCCCAATTAGACCTTTATTCAAATCATACAATTTAATGATTTTAAATCTTGTCATTCAATCAAACCCTAACCCTAAAAGGACATTTGAGTACTTCTATTATCTATTAGATTTATTGCAAGGAAAACACTCATGTATTCTATAAAATAGTGAATGACACCACATTGATTTCCTATGAAAATTATGACATTTTAAGATTTCAAATTTTTGTGTCCCTTACCTTTTGGGGGTCAATAGACGTAAATTGGTGGGGTAGAAAGGAAAAATTCTTAGTAGTGCAGATAAATTGCAACTACTAGAAACATCCCTACAAGGAATCCCATTTTACTTCCTCTTCCCATTTGGGATCTCAAGCTCTATGGTTGAGAATCTAGAGAGAATTTAGAAAACCTTTCTATGGTCTGACATGGAAGAAAAAAGGACAATGGCTCTTGTTAGATGAGATAAGGTTTTCTAGCCAAAGAATATGAGAGGACTAGGAATTAGAAAAACTATTTATTAAACAGAGCCCTTTTGGCAAAAATTAGCTTAAAATTGGCTCTTTAATGGCTGCCAAATATCTTAACAATGAGATGTTTTACTATGTTCTTACCACTCAAAGATTCCCTAGTGGGCCTACGATTTGGAACAACATCCTTAAATGCAAAAACATAATCCATAATGGGCTAAAATGGAAAATTGTTAATGGTCAAGCTATTCAGTTTTGGGAGGACTCTTGGGTGGGAGATAAACCATTAATCTCACACCAAGTGTTTAGGATTCTTTATGGGATTGCTAAGCAAGTTTTTGGAGAATGGGTGGTAGACTATATTTTACAATCTAAATCTTGGAAGAACATCTCACTCCTTTGTCCCGATCAACAAGAACTTTTGCAGTTCTCGACATAATTGCAAAATTTGTTACAACACACTCAAATTCCCCTATTCCATAGAGAGGATAAATTCATCTAGCAAGAACCCTAGAGGTAAATTTATTGTAAAAATTGCTTATCATCTTCTTCTGACGAAAGGTAATAGTACTGATATTTAGAAAAAACTTTGAAATTCCTATCTTATCCCCAAAATTATTTTTTCTGGTGGACAATTCTACACAATAAAAGCCTTACACAAGATAATATTAGTAAATGTAGTTTTCAACTACCTAACCATTGTGTGTTAAGTAAACATGAAGAGGAGAATGTCTTCCACCTTCTAACTCATTGTACATATACACAAACCATATGGAATATGGTTTTGCATAAGTTCCAAATGGATTGGGTTATGAATCATGAGGTCCAACATCTTGTTTTTAATTGGAGTACTCCTTATAACCCCCTTATTAGACAATTATGGATGCATATTCCCCTTATTTGGGTTGGTGTATATGGAAGGAAAGAAATCATAGGATCTTCTATGGAGTAGAGAATCTGATTGATGAAGTATTTCATGTCTTATACAAATTGCTTATGGAGAACCTAGTTGTCACTATATGATCTTTCCATTCTTTCCCCCAATCACAACTTGGTTATATAATTAAAAAGAAATGGGGCCTTCCTGACTCCTATACAATGTTTGATAATACAAAGAGGATGAGTAGGAAAAACACCAAATAGTCTCCCCCTAGACTAGAGTGTTTTAAACTAAATTTGAATGGTGTTAAAAGACATACTCTGGGTAGTGCTACTGCAGGGCGAGTGATCAGAATGGACTTTGGAGAGATGATGATAATCTATAGTGGTAAGCTTTAAAATAATACAAACAACCAAGTTGAAGGAATGAGCTTCCTTTGGGGGTCTTAAAATTGCACTCTCAATCATAATTAGGGTGTTATCTATAGTGTGAGATTGTAGACTCGTTACCGATGTTGTTACAAGCCTATCTCAAGACAATTGGCCTATTGATGATTTTGTGGGTGATATCCATAACCTCCTCTTGGGTCTAGACCTCTTTGATATTAATCATGTTTTAAGGGAAGGTTATATGGTAGTTGATGTCATAGTACAAAAGAGTTGAGATGCTGGAGGAAGATGGATTCCCTCCCAGATAATATTCAAACTCTTCTTAGGGGAGCCAACTTTACTACCAATATTTATGGGTGACTCTTATGTTTGGTCCTTGGAAATTCTGTTATGTACTACCATGTCTTGGGCATGGTTTTGTTGGAGCTTCAATTTGGATGGTTTGAAGTGGGAAACCTTGGTTGGAAGTTTGAATTGTTGGATGATGTGGAGAGGGGACTTGGGGACATGGACAAGCCAAGTGAAGTGGGATAGTAAAGTCATGCTTATTAATAATAAGTTGTTTGTGTGGTATGAGAAGAATGATGGAAACTACGTGAACTTTGGTTTAGGTCTTATAATGACGAGATGACATCACTTGGTTATTACACACACCTCTTACTGATTATTATTTTTCTTGTAAATGTGTGCATTTATTGTACACCATGATGAAAATACCTTTGTATGTGGGAACTTGTAGTCTACACAAGCAAGGTTTTTAGGGAAGATAGTTTAATAATTATACCCAATCTAGCATGCAAGGCTTAAATTTCCTGTCTAACTAGTAAGATTTTACAACAAGTTACCTTAATTGTGTTTGATTATATAGTTTCATTCTTGGGTGGGTCTTGCCTTTATGGTAATCATTTTCCTACTTTCTCAGTGACAGGTGAGGATCCTGTATGCATAGAGTCAAGTAAGCTTGACGACTTAAAAAATGATAACAGTGTGCAACATATTTATAAGGGAGGAGGGGTTTCTAAATTGAGAGTCTATTAATGACTTTGATGAGGGTTTATTCATTGAATTTGCCACCTCCAGAGAGGATAATAAGGTTATTATAGGTGGAATCTCCTTCAAAATTAATGAAGAGGTGATGGCGAAGGCTATTGGGTTACCTTATAGGGGAAGGAAATGAAATAAAACCAATTAGGTGGTGGATAATGATAGCCTCAACATGTTTTTCAGAGGAGGTGAAGCTTCATTAAGATGCATGGAGGATATGAAAGGGAGCAATTACTGCCACTAAGGAACCAGGTTTCTCTCATGATAATGAAATATTTCACTTTAGAAGGATAATTCAAAGTTTATTATTATTACCATATGGCACTCTTGACCCACTTTAGGAACCATGATTTTATCCCCTCTCTATTTTTCCTGCTGAACTCTTTGGAAAGCTCGGTTATGAAGGTGATGGAAAATGCTAGAACATGGGGCAAAAAACTTATTCCTTTACATCAAGGATTGATTTATAGGTTGTATACCTCTCACTTGGCTCTCTACCCTCCCAAAACCATTATTATTTTTGAAGCCCCTAATTCACACTCCCTCCCACCTACTAACATTATCGATGCCCCTGGCATGAGCAAGAAGTTTCTCTGTCACCCTAGAGCCATTAAGATTGTCTCTACATCAGGGGCCCCTAACATCTCCAATCATGTTGTTATTGCCTCATAATAGTGTGGTTTGAAAAGTAAAACATCCAAACCCCTATATGCTAGAAAAAGGAAAGGGAAAAACTCGTCCCCCCTACTAAGAAGCCAAATCAACTCCTCGGGAGGTGTTAAGAAAGAAGGAAGATGAGGTTGCAGAAGAGTATAACAAATTTATAAGGTCTAATAGATTGGCGACCCATTCATCTAATAAGGGTAAAAAAGCTTTTCTTGTCAACTATGACTTTAAGGAGGACAAGGAGGAAAAGGGAGTGGGAAAACTATGGGGAAATATGAGAAAGTGGTGGTAGATAGGGATGAAAAAGAAACTAATACCATTGATAGTGCTAATAAATTGACGACTAACAACTCCACTCACATTTATGAAAACTCAAAAGTGGAGCCAATTGATCTAATTAGAGATATGAAGTTGGTGGAGGAGAGTGTTAATGTGATTACTGGTAAAACCCTTTGTACTTGTTGTTAGAACACGACTTCTGATTTGACCAAGATAAAGATTGAGGTGGGTGAATTTTAAAATAGGATCCTTTATATGGAAAGGAAAATGGGATGCATTTCCAAGTTTAACGTTCGTCTTATGCATAGTTCTACAACTTTCATGTGCATAATGTAGTGTAAGGTGCTTGGAAAGTGGTGCAGGGCACCAAGGTCTTGAAGAGACACCAGGGTTACTGATGGATCCTAGGGAGATATAGACATGACCATCAAGGGTCATTTGTCATTGTAATGGACCATGGATGGTCATTTAATATTGTTTTAAACATGTTTGTAATGATGTATTGATCATTGGTTGGTAATATGACGAGTTGGAGGCTAGAGAGGAACCTTGGGGTCACTTCTTTGATCCAAGGGTAAATGGAATGATTAAATACCTTGAAGGTCAAGGTTGATTGTAACATGGCCAATATAGCAATTAAAATGATGTAAATGTACTAAATGTGCTAAAATGATATAATGTTGCCTTATTGGCAAAATCTAGCCTAGGAAGGATTAGTAGTGGGTTTTGAGGTTAGTATAGGTCTAAGACATTAGGATTTAATCCCAAAAAATTCCTTTAGAAATTATTTTAATAATACAAATGCAAAATGTCAAGTTGGGGTCGAAGTTGACAAGGTAGTTGTCAACTAGACAACTTTTACAAGTTTGTAATTGTGTAAATAGTCGGTTTTGACTATTGTAGGTAGTTAGTTGGGTGGTTTTTGGTTTTTAGAGAGTTTGAGGATCCATTTAATGAGGATCCACGTGAGTTTTGGAGGTATGTGGAGTGTGGTGTGTATTGGAGACCATTTGAGATGGTTTTGAATCGATAAAAATAATAGTCTTGCAAACTGTGTTATTCAGGCCCGTGGGTAGAGCCCTAATCTAGGGCACTTTGAATGCTTGGAAAAACATATTTTTGATTGAGAAATGGATTAGATTGATTTTATATTGATTGGTTATCATTTCCATGCAGATAGATTGTTGTTTTGTCAAGTTTTGAAGCAAGGAATACAAGTTTATTGTTGATTGTTCCTAGACTGTTTTTGCAATCAACAATTGTCTATTTTGAAGTTTTAATGGGTTCTTGACTCTCCCACCCTTTGTGGTTAATGTGATTTGTGGGAGGATTCTAAAGATATATATTATATCCTTGTATAATTATTTGGTTGCAGGGATGTGCAAGGATGTTTTGGAAGAGAGTAGTTTTTTGAAGAAGGTTGAAGATGACTGTCCCAGAAAAATGCATTTCAATGTGAGGGTAATATCTCCAAGGTGCACCGTTGGATCTTTCTTAATTTTAGATATGTTAGATTAAACCTAATTTATCACATCCTCACCGAAGGGATTTGGAAAATAATATGTTTATCAAATGTTGTGGATGAATGGGTACGGGTCTATGTAAAGGACAGTGACAAGGTAGTTTGGCAGGAATTTCTTTCATGTATGTGTTGAGGGAGTTTCTGTGAAGGAATTAGGTATTGATGTGGGAAGTTGCATCTCACATGATGAATGGTTGAACTTATTCTAATCAAGGTATGGGCTTAGAAATGATATCACACCCCTCTGCATCAAGTGGTATCAGAGCGAGCAAGATATCAGGTTTGGAAGATTGAAGGTCCTTTGTTGATGCTTGGAGTTGAACTATCCTCTAAGAGTGTTCCAAAGTGGCGGCTTGACATCTGAAAGATCCTAGATTGGTGAATATATACGTGAAAAGATCATAGAAGGTGGTGTACAATGTTCTTAAAGAGTACTTGGCTGATGAGAGGAGAAGAGAAGAAAAGAGAAAGAAAAGAGAGATGAAGAGGAAAGATTGAGAAGTCTTGAAGAGGCTTTGGACAAGCACCAGAAGAAGTTGGAGTGGATTGCATCACTCCTTGAACAAGAAGTAGATGAAGAAGGTGAAGATGAGAAATAGATTGCACATGAGATAGTGGATGAACCTTATGGAAAAGAGGTTCCTAAAACTGAATCACAGTTTGAAGATGAGGTTGTTGATGAAGGCAGCATGGAATCAAGTCTTTAGAGGCTTGAATGTGAAGAAATTTTTTAGGTTGGGGTAGTATTGAGTCCCTTTATGATGGAAGAAGATGATGAGAAGCATGATAAAATGGTTGAAGGGGCAGCCACAATGACTTGTGAGTTGTTGATAGGCCTAGGTGAAGGGCATGATGAAGATCAACAAGTGGAGGCAGTAGGTGAGGAAGGACATGATTGTGGGGTCATTGGTGAGGCTGGGAAGGAAACCATGGATGCTGAAGAAGATGCAGAATGCCTAGAGGAGAGGCATGATATCCTAGATGGATTGGTCCATATTAGAAGAGGCTCAATATTTGAGAATGAGAAAGAGTTACGAGTTGCAGTAGTGGACGAGTTGCAGCAGTGGTCTCATGGCATGAGACTAAGGATGGAATCAAGAGTTTTTATCAGAGATTAGTCTACTTTTTTCCCATGAGAGGCAAACCGAGAACAAGGATGCAAGAGTTAATTTTGGAGCAGCATCATGAGAGGATGCCATGGATCATAAATTTTGATCTTTTCAAACCCAAGGTGAAGATCAAGATATTTTTGTTTGTTGACATGTTGTGTTTGCAGGTTTCCAAGAGGACTTGGAATTTTTTTAAAGTTGAGGAGTATGGTGCAGGGTACCAAGGTCTTGAAGGGACACCAGGGTCACTGATGGGTCCTAGAGATAGAGACATGACCATCAAGGGTCATTTGGAATTGTAATGGACCATGGATGGTCATTTAATATTGTTTTAAACATGTTTGTAATGATGTATTGATTATTGTTTGGTAATATGATGAATTGGAGGCTAGAGAGGAACCTTAGGGTCACTTGCTTGATTTAAGGGTAAATGGAATGATTAAATACCTTGAAGGTCAAGGTTGATTGTAACATGGCCAATAGATCCATTAAAGTGATGTAAATGCACTAAATGTGCTAAAATGATATAATGTTGCCTTATTGGAAAAATCTAGCCTAGGAAGGATTAGTAGTGGGTTTTAAGGTTAGTATAGGTCTAAGACATTAGGATTCAAACCCCAAAAGGCATTTATAAATTAATTTAATAATACAAATGCAAAATGTCAAGTTGGGGTCAAAGTTGACAAGGTAGTTGTCGACTAGACAACTTTTACAAGTTTGTAATTGTGTAAACGATCAGTTTTGACTGTTGTAGGTAGTTTGGAGTTGGTTAGTTGGGTGGTTTTTGGTTTTTAAAGAGTTTGAGGATCCATTTAATGAGGATCCACGTGAGTTTTGGAGGTATGTGGAGTGTGGTATGTATTGGAGACCATTTGAGATGGTTTTGAATCAATAAAAATAATAGTCTTGCAAACTATGTTATTCAGGCCCGTGGGTAGAGTCCTGATCTAGGGCACTTTGAATGCTTGGAAAAACATATTTTTGATTGGGAAATGGATTAGATTGATTGTATATTGATTGGTTATCATTTCCATGTAGATAGATTGTTTTTTTGTCAAGTTTTAAAGCAAGGAATACAAGTTTATTGTTGATTGTTCCTAGACTATGTTTGCAATCGGCAATTGTCTATTTTGAAGTTTTAATGGATTCTTGACTCTCCCACCCTCTGTGGCTGACGTGCTTGGTGGGAGGAGTCTAAGATATGTATTATATCCTTGTATAATGATTGAATCTCCCACCCTCCATGGTTAATGTGCTAGGTGGGAGGAGTCTAAAGATATGTATTGTATCCTTGTATAATGATTTGGTTGCAGGAATGTGCAAGGATGTGGTGGAAGAGTGTAGTTTGTTGAAGAAGGTTGAATATGACTGTCTAAGAAAAAAAATGTAGTTCAGTGCGAGGGTAATATCTCCAAGGTGCACTGTCAAATCTTTCTTAATTTTAGATATGTTAGAGTAAGCCTAATTTAGCACATCCTCACCGGAGGGATTTGGAAAATAATGTGTTTGTCAAGTGTTGTGGATGACTGTGTATGGGTCTATGTAAAGGACAGTGACATGGCAGTTTGGCAGGAATTTCCTTCATGTATGTGTTGAGGGAGTTTTTGTGAAGGAATTAGGTATTGATGTGGGAAGTTGCATCTCACATGATGACTGATTAACTTCTTCTAATCAGGGTATGGGATCAAAAATGATATCACGCCCCTCTGCATCAAAAAGGATGCAAAAAATGAAAGTATGGGCTCAAAAATGATATCACACCGCTCACATCAGAAAGGATGCAGAAAATGAAAGAAACTAAAAGGAACTCTTCAAGTTCTTTACAGACGACTTGGGTCATGTGCTCTACTAGTCAAGGTGCAACAAAAAAATCTGTTGGCCATGCATAATTCTCCTTTGTTGGATTGTGTTTTTAGTAGTCTTGGCCCTTAGGGCCCATTTGTTTGGCGGAATTTGTGCATGCTGGAATTGCCAATTCTGGAATTGCCTTCCATTCTAGAATTGTACTATACTCAAAATGAATTCTGGAATATGGGCTTGTCTTGTTTGGTTCACCTGGAAGACGACTGAGAAGATGCCACTTCTGCGTTTGATGCTATTTTTTTTTTTGCATTTTTCTGAGTAAGATTAATATTTCAATGTTTTTAATATATTTTTTTTGGAATTTTTTTAATTTTACCACAAAAATAATGAATAATTTGTTTAGTAATCTTTGTTGTTAATTAAAAATATGATTTTTCTTATAAATTACAATATTTGAGTTTTCGTATAAATTACAATGTTTGAGTAAGATTAATATTTCAATGTTTTTATTTATTTATTTTTCTGTAATTTGTTTAGTAACCTTTGTTGTTAATTAAAAATATAATTTTTCTTATAAATTACAATGTTTGAGTAAGATTAATATTTCAATGTTTTTAAATTTTTTTTTCTATAATTTGTTTAATTTTACTAGAAAAATAACGAATAGTTTGTTTAGTAACCTTTGTTATTAATTAAAAATATGATTTTTCGTATAAATTACAATGTTTTTGATAGAAAAATGTGTTTTTAAACGTAATATTATTTTTAATCTAAATATATTAATTCATTTATTACTGTGCTAAATGCATGTCAATTTTACTTATGCAATTTTTTTAATAAGGCTAATTTTTCATTGTTTGCAAACTTTTTTTAATTAATATAAATTGTCTAATTTTAACATAAAAAATTATAAATTTGTAAAGAAATCCAAAATAGTCATGAAATTAATTTAAATATGTCTAGCATTTCAATACACAAATAATTTAAACATGTCCTTTTTTAACCACATTTACACATCTAACCCCTACAAACAAGTCTGATTATGATGACAATAAGGCATAGGATAAGGCGTCGTAGAAAGACATTTTCGTCTTTCGCCATTGATGCAATTGCCTTGCACGAATTGCATTCTTCTCATTCATCAGGTATAGTTGTCGACGGAATGGATGTAGATGAGGCATCATCGATCCACCTAAAGTAATCTCAACCATTGTGGCCCTACAATACCAAAGTTACATTTTAGTTCTTATAAAGATTAAATATTACATTGTTTTGAAACATAACATATATTTCCATTACGAACCTTTCTACTATTTGGGCATGCCCAAAATCGACGCCCTGGATTGGTCCTTGTCTTGGACGTCCTCAACAAGCAGGGGCCAGCACCACATTGACACATTGGCAAAGTCATCTATATGAATAAAGCACCATTAGTACAACATTATTAGTATTTAGAATG
>MU227097.1:546999-591326 GCA_018584345.1 Thuja plicata | reverse complement strand
TTGAGCGAATGCCTCGAAGAAATGTGGTCTCATCATCATGTATGCAAAATGTGGAAGCATAGACAAGGCAAGTGAACTGTTTGAAAGAATGTCTCCAAGAAATGTGGTCTCATGGACTGCAATGATCACTGGATATACTAGATGAAGGTAGTTACTACTTCAATCACATGAGTAACACTTATTTCATTACTCCTACAGTTGATCATTATAAGTTTATGGTTGACCTTCTTGCCCATGCTGTCTATCTTTGGTGGTTGTGTTTTCTTAGTGCCTGTAGGTTACATATGAATATAGGCTTAGGAGTATTTACATCGATGCTTCTTTTGATTTGGATCCCGAAATTGCTGCAACTTATGTTCTTCTCTCAAACATCTATGCACAAGTGGGCAGTTGGGATGAAGTTCATATGGTAAGGAGATCGATGAAAGCTAGAGGAATTAAAAAGATCCCTGGATGTAGTTGGATTGAAGGCCATAAAATGGTACATGCTTTTTGTGTAGGAGACAAGATAACATCTAGAGAGACAGGAGATATATGCAATCTTAGAGAAATTGGCTTGGGAGATAAAGGCAGCAGGGTATTTTCCTAATTCAAGACATTTACCTAATGATGTCGACGAGGAGGAAAAACAAGTTTTTCTCTGTCACCATAGTGAAAAGTTGGCAATTGGTTTGTTAAAGACCTCCCATGGAACAACTAATAGAATTATCAAGAACATTGCAACAAAATTTATCTCCAAGATTGTTGGAAGAGAAAAATTGTTGAATAGGAGGAAAAAGTTCAAGATTCAGAAGCCGTGCCCTATAACAAAAGAATATGCAGAGTTCAGGAGTCCAAACCCCCCCACCGTAAAACGTTCGTTGCAAGGAACATGAAGAAATACATTTTTCTCTGCTAGTGGAAATAAAGTGCATCAGGTTTAGGACTAAATGGAAGCTCAGACAAAATAAATTCACCTCAGACGCCTAGATAATAGTTATTCTCTTTGATAGTTTCATTTCTCATAAGATCACTGTCATTGTTTGTCTTTCAACTAATATAGCCTCAATACTAATAGGAAATTGTACTGTTTGAGGAGACGAAATAACAATTGTTTGTCGTGCTCTCCTCTAAATTCCAGTGGTCCATTCCCAAAGGAAACAATGATATCATTATAGTAGCATCTTCTGTATGGGGTTTCGCTAAAAGTGCCAAACAATAAAGCAATAGTCACAAAGAAGTACGAGAGAGGAAGCCATGAAAACCACTATTAAAGCCAAGAAGAAATATGAAGAACCTGATATCAAAACAACATAGGCGAAACAGATACAACTACAAAAACAAAATCTATGAGCCAAAAAGACACTAATCAGAGTACAGACATCGATCAAAACATTAACCCCTATCATAGAGCCCTGTTTGAGGGAAGCGACGATAGATTTACCTCAAAATATGCAGAATAGTTGCTGTAACTCAGTCAAAATATGCAAATCAGTTGTCATAACCGTTCCTCTCACACAGCGGCAGCGGCAGATGGTGCCAAAAGATGGCAAAGGTGAAACCCTTCCTCTCACGCGGAGGCAGCAGCTGTAGATGTAGCAAAAAAAATGCAAAAACAAAAGGCCCAACAAATGGGAATTGATAGGTTCCCAAATCATTCACTTTTATTCCAATTCTCATTTCAATTCCAATTCCAATTCCAAGTCCCGAGGGGAAATTGTGGAATGTTCAAAAATGCCTAAAATTAGAATTCGCATAACCCTATTCCTATTTTTCATTTTGGAACCAAACACTGAATTCAACAATACCAGCGTGCAGGTATGCCAATTCCTAGTCAATTCTTATAAACAAATGAGGCCTTAAGAGTTTCCGAGTGAAAGTTTTTTCTTTTTGTTGTTTTGTTTTCTAGCAAACTGACTTCAGTTCCAGTTTGAACTCCTCTTTTAATTCTTAGCTTTCTTCTCTTTAATTCTTAGTTTTTTAGGTTTTTATATTTCCCTTCTAGTTTTATGTTCCAAGGTGAACAATTTATTTAGGTACGTTGAGTTTTCAAACCTTGTTATGAATATCTAGTAAATTATATGGTCTTAATTGTGGCTTATAATCTGTTGTTTTTTCTCTAGAACTAATTTTTAATATTTATCTATTCTTAGTAGGCTGTTAATTGATAATATCTATCTATTCTTAGTATGCTGTTAATTGGCATACCCTTGGGCTGTGCTTCAGAAATATTTGATTCATATATTTACGACTGTTTGAAAACATACATTGAAAAGAAATGTTTCATTCAAATATTCAGTTTCATTGTGTGCCAATAATTAATTTTTTTATTTATGCAATCGATTACCAGATAATGATCACCTGAATAACCTGAATAATTATGATGCAGATTCAATTCGTTTATTAGCTCATAGCAAGATTTAATGATCACTGAATTTAGTCCACTCAATTATCATATGTGAATTTAATCCACTCAATTATCCTATGTTTTTTCCTTAACAATACTGTTACAACGACAGTTATGTAGAACTGCAAAAGAAGAGGAATACATTAATAATAGAAAATTACAGCTGCACCAGCAGCTGTAAACACCAAGATGTGACTGTTTTAACATTGAATAAAAAGATGTGAAAGATGGGACCTCCAGTTTGTCTTATTTTAAACTTGTAACAAATAAAAATTGCCATTTAATATTTTTTAATTGAAAGAAACTGAACAAAGGATTTACAAGTCATTGAGAAACATCATTGATATGAACAGCTGATTAGTAACAGCTACAGCTGTGCATAGAAGTGGCTATAAATACAGGAAACTAGAAAACATTTACTGTTATCACAGACCTACAAAACATATGGATCCAATCCTCATGCTAAAAATTCTCAAATACTAGGTGTTGATCCTCATTAAGGGGTGCCAGTTAAATTGAAATAAATTGCTTGGTGTTGCCATTTGAAAGCCTCATTTATGTGGTTTACGTGGTGATTTTGTGGCCATTTATTTGGGGATTGTGTGACTGTTTATTTGGTGATCCAAGTCTCCTCGTGAACAACCGTATAATATCTACGCTACAGTATTAGATGTTTTTAGTTTCTAATATTCATAATTCCATGAAGAGTCCCACAGGAATTCAATATAAAACAGAGTAATAACAAACAAATTCATCAAGGACTACTGCTCATCCAGCTACTAAATAAACTATAACCTTTGAAAAACTTTATAACTATAAGCCTCACTGTTACATCCTTCGCTAGTTTGATCAACAAGGTATTTGCTACTGCAATATCCAAAAAGATCATTACAAGAAATGGCAATCGATTGATTACTGATAGAAATTTTGAGTACAGAACTCTTAAATGTAAACAGCAGCACTTATCTTTGTTATCCTCGTGCTAAAAATGAGGATCTCATCGAACAACCCCCAATGGTTAACAAAAATAATCCCACCAATTCAATTAATCAGCGAGGTTATACGCTCTTTGCAAGAAATATTTTCAAACAAATGAACGACCTCATATGCTCAAGAATCAACCTATAATGCACATCAAAACTCCCCCATTTTTACAAACACACCGAGCAAGATGGTCCTCTGTTTGCATATAATTTACAAAATTATTGAAGTGCGTGCTTTGACCATCTTCCGATATAACCCAGTTTTGGTACAATAAAGAGAACCAACATTATTGAAGTGGGTGCTCTCACCAAACAGATGTCCATTTAGGCATCACATTAGAACCAACATTCTAGCACTGAACATGGGAACTGCATATCTATTGCATCTTCACAAAATATTTTACTTAATAAATTCAGGCCGCCCCAACATGAACTGCACCATCCTTATGCAGTACAGACAGGTTAACAGTGAAAGCAATCTAATTGTCAAGAGCTGCCATTTTCAAACACTTTCCAAGATAGTCGTCAGATTCTGGAGGCTTTCTGCAGAGATATAATGATATCTCTGTGGACGACGCTCAATCACAGGTGGAGGCTCCGATGAGAAACAAACTACCACAACTGTGAGATTGTCCAGGGTATTTCGCTTCAGAGCCTCTTCAACTAGCTTCCTAGAACAACGTACAGGGTCATTGAACTGCATGAGCTCTTTTCGCACCATATTGACTGCCCATTCACTTGAAATCACGTCCCAGATGCCATCACATCCAATGATCAAAAATTCATCTTCCTCTGTAAGGACGACCTGTTGAAATTCGGGCTCTGCACTGAGAGGAGATGGTGAACCTTTGGGCATTTTCATATCCCAATCACCCAAGGCCCTGGCAACAGACAGATCACCATTAAGATATCCATCTTCCACAAAGCCTCCTAGAGCTTCAATTCGTAATCTCTCAGGAAAACAATCAGGTTTGTGATCCCTAGACAGTGCCACTGCTCTTCCCCTTCTACACAAAACTGCCCGGCAATCCCCAGCATTAGCCACTAAGAGAGAGCTGAACAAACAAACAAACAACAGTAAGCTCTTACAACTTGAAAAGTAGTAAATAAACAAGCTATTAAGATTTAAACTCAAAAATTTTACAAACCGGTAATCCAAAAATAAAACATTAACAGATCACAAACCTGCCCAAAATTAGTGTTATCAAGACTGTTGTGCCTGAAGAACTATCAATATCACAGTCATCTGCCAAAGAAAGGTCTGCCACCAGAAATGCATTCTTTACTGCCTTTTCAGCTGCAATAAACAAATCACCATCTTTTCTCGCCATCTGGAGAAAATCCGCACCTTCAAATACAAGTCTAAGAAGATTGTTTCGAACAAATATTGCTGCATCTGCACCGCAATGTCCATCAAATACCTATTGCAAACAGAATTTCAATCATCAGAACACAGTCATTGTCAACAAAAATTGATTCCACAAAGAAATATGTTAAAATTCGAATGAGTGAACAGATAAATCATCCATTTTCAAACCTGTCATGCCAAGAGTATTGATTTGGAAAATAGGTATCATAAAATATTGCAAAGACTCATGTCAAAAGGTACTACATCATGCTTACTCCAAGGCCAATGAACAACATGAACACCATCCTAATATTAATAATTTAGGATAAAATAGGTTTACAATTGCTATCCACAAGTACCCATACAAATAAATTGCGAAGCTCTCAAAGTATTGTAATGTTCTATCATCATTTATAACTGTATTTCTAAAGTGCAATCTTAATAAACATTTCAAATCCTAGGGTTAACTAATTCAGATTACAAAAAAGATAAGACTACATATATGATGTACAGATTAGTTGCCAAGAGCCATTTATATGTATTTGGGAAACTTTTAATGAAAATGTGAAAATTAATTATGTACATGATACTTTAAGGGAGAGAACTCACCCCATAAAAGGCATTTGGTTGTAGTCCCTCGAACAACAGGCCAAGATGCTCTGATAAATCATCAACACATATGTGCTCATCCTCCATATACTTCCTGTGACCAATATCCGTCCAGCTGCCTGAGCGTATTGTAGGCACAAACTGTGCCTTCCCTTTCTCTAACGAAGAATTTGCCATTGAACTGCCAGACTTTATATTCTGATGAAGAAATTCAAAACACAGTTTTAAAATATAATTTTGATGAAGACCAAAAACATTTCAAAGGAATATGTAAATATATATCCTTCAGGAATTGACCCAAACGTTTTTAAGTAAATATAAAATCATCAGCCTCCACGAGTGATTTTCTCAACTATATAGGCAATTACTACAAAGGCAGGTAGACCCACTAAGCACACGGCAACGTCTAAACAGCAAACTAAAACGTAGTGTCTTACCAAGGGGACACTTCAGTTTTTTTTCCCTCTGCCTTCATATTTTTAACGTTTTAGTTGGCTATTTAGCCAATACCCTAAGCACACAGGCACTCTTGGGCATTGTCAGCATTTGTTAGTACTGGGTACGGTGAATAATTGAGCGCTTTGGGGTTTCAACCCTCTTTGCATAATGCAAACCCATACATATTCAGAGAACGTCATTAAAGTAAAACTGTAAAACCCAAATTTCCGTAGCTCGTGAACTGAAACGTGGATGGGATGGGAATTTCTCAAATGTGTACATGTATCTTTGTCAGAGCTTGTACTTAATTCATTAAATTTATAAAGCTTTATATTCATTTAGGTTATTTATGAAGCATATAAACAATACAAGCACATCTGAGGCCAGTGTACGCTATAAAAGTAAACAGCCACAAACAAAACACGGAACATGTGAACCACGCAAGTACATCTGACACCACTGAATGTTCAGGCATCCAAGTTCACGTGCCTTACTAGGGTAGAGGAGCCAACAGTTGCACTGCCAACCAAGCACAGGTAATCAGTCATATGCTCCACACAACTACAGACATGATAGCATAACAAGCCATGGAATTGAATAGACATGATAGCATAACAAACCATGGAATTGAAGGCCCTTAAATGTTAGCATAGTAATCCATGGGATTTAAGGCCTTCAATGCTAGGATAACAAACCATGGAAGTGAAGCCCTTACACTACAGAAGCAGTAACACAGACAAAACATTTAGGAAAAAAGTAATCATACAAATACATAAGCCTCATTTACACGAAAGCAAATAGAATGTTGAAAATGAATTTAACTGTGTCAAGTTGATAACCCATGTTCATGCAATTTCAGACCAGGGAACATCAAGATTCAAAAATCCTTGCTACATGACACTCCCATCCTCAACTACCCAATTGGATGGGCTCTCGGGTAGAGAGAACCCTATTGCCACACGTGCAAACATGAGACTCTGAGGCCTCAATATTTGCAGGAACTTGAGATTCATTCCTCTTGATAAGAGATACAATCCCCGTCCTTTGGCAGAAATTCTTTTCCCAGCCAAAATTATGCGCTAACCTATGGTAGCTCAAATTCGAGTCAAATGAAATTTCCATTAAGGCAGAGTCTCTCTGACATCAATGGACTCTAAAACACTATAAGCAAATGGAAAAGACTCAAAAGGATCCACACAAAATCAACAAAACTACTTCATGAAAATAGGGTGCCTATGCAAAAGCCCATGATCAATAAGATATAGCACAACACATGATGACAGTAGGTTTCAGGAACCTAGGCACTGTAGGAGAAAAACAAAATTGAAAACCAAATAAAACTAAAAGCAAAGTACAGCCAATTCTGACTGTACCATAATAGATGCTTCATTCAATTGCAAATATCGAATAAAAGAAAACCAGGGATCTAGAAGCAATCCGAGCCTCCATACACATCATGGTTATACAGGTGAATGTCATCAAAACAGAAACTAAAATAAAATCACGTCAAAACCCTAAAATATTCCACCCACCCATATCTCAAATTTACACACTAAAATAAGCCCCACGTTTAATACCCCACAACTCACACGCAATCCCCCTGAATTTTATTTTCCACCTGCAAAAGTTCTTTTCTCGAACCTAAAAATGCACTTCCGACAAGCCGCAAGATGATAATTCCACACTAAACAATCCCACGCTTTGTTTCACACCACCTAAGCACAAAGCTTGGTATTCATCGTTAAAGGCTTTATGACATCAAATCTGAAAATATCATTACCCTCCCACTACATCAAGATAATTCCACACAAAACAAACCAACATGCACCAATTCTTCAGTTCACGCATAGAAATCCTAATGTTCAACTTTCGACTGAAATCCAACAAATAGCAATTACATTAAACCTAAAAATACTTCTTCCTACAAGTAGAAATTTCATGCTTAACAATTCTAAATGTCTCAATTCTGTAAAGCACTAACGCCACCCAAAAAAATCACTCTTTCGCCCATTTCACAGAAGATCAAACCCAAATCAAACATTGAATCGTTCACCCACAGCTCAAAATTTGACCCTACTTTTAACACAAAACCTCACATTTACTCAGATTCTGATCCAAATCCAAAAATTAGCATTTTTCAGCCCAATTCCTAGTAACAAAAATTGCTCAAAACTAATATGAGTCCATCCTACACAGCTAGAAATTCCATTCTCGACGAACCCACATATATCAATTCTGCACCACAAACACAATTCATAGCATTCTTATTTTTTCACCCCAATACAACAAAAAGCTGTAAACCAAACCCAAAAAAGAAATCTACCATCCGCCCACAGCTCAAAATCTAACACTAGACATCCCCACAGCTAGAAATTTCATACCTAATAGACCCACATGCCTCAATTCAGCATCACACAAAATCAATCCATCCTCCACAGCTAAAAATTCCATACAGAACCTTTCCACCTGTATCAACTCTGCACCAAACAAGCACACAAACCATAATTTTCATATTTCTCACAATCTATCCATAAAACCCACAAACAACTCCTCATCCACCCAAAACTCAAATTCCAAAACAAACCAGACCCAAATACCTCCATTTCCCTCCTCCTAACCACAACCCCTGATCCCAGAAAGCCCTTAAAAAACATCCAGAACCCAATCAAAACAAACACAAATCACTAACCCCATACCCCAAAAACCAAACATCAAATCTTACCAGCTGCATGTGAGTTGGGTCCGGCATGGATTGAGAAGAAAAACAGTCTGGACCAAGAGCAAGACTTTCATCTTCATCCAGCTTGCACAGAATCTCCTCCTTGAAACCCAGGGGCTTGTACGCAACGTCTACAACAGTACACAAATCTCTTCCTGCAACCATTTTGCCTTCTCCACAAAAACATAACAACAAGCTCCTTCTCCAAATTCACAAGGCCTTCACCCCGTGACCAAAATACCCACCAAAACTCCCCAATTTGTCTGCCAAAAACACAACTACAATCTGCTGAAAGCACTATTTTTTCCTTTTTTTTCTGCAAAAAGCACTATTACAATCTGCTAAAATATCTCCCAACAATTTTCCCTTTCAGACTGCTTGCACAAATCACAAATTTACTAATCCTACGATCAGCAGAGCATGCCAGATTTATACACTCTAAAGTCAAGGTGGAGGTAAAAGTTGAGCACGTAGCTTCGATCAACGGTCCAGATTGCTCCCTAACGGAGCCGCCGCAAATAAAAAACCATTAAACGTGTGTGAATAGTTGGAGATATCCGCCTAACCGCGTTAGACAATGCAATACGAAATAGTCGTGGTCGGTATACTTCAAGACACGTGTCGGCTAATGAGACGTAAGGGCCCCGCGTGAAATTGCTTACGGTTTAACCGTAGAGAAGAAAAAGCATAGATGCCTGCCGTAGTATTCAAGCTACACCTAATACCTCCTAGATTGTCATTCTAATAATAGCATCTAAATAAATTATTCAAACATATGATTAGGATATAAATTATTAAAATATATGATTAGGATATATATTATTAGTTGTTAATTGTTTAAAAATTCGGCCAAAATTAAAATAGTGTTATAGAGGTGGGTTCTAGATACAATCATGGAAAACATGTATAACAATAATCATAATGATTGTGAGTAATCTTGAGCATAATGTTTTTGGAGCTTCTAGAAAATGAATTTTTTGAGTTGATTTTTTATATAACTTTCGAAGTTAATATGGTGTGTTGATGTTGGCATCATAATGTGGGAAGCGTAGACAAAATGCACTAATCTCCCATACACTTTAAATACTTGTGTTTTAAAATTTACTTACATAAGGTGCTTCGTTAGGTGCATGGCTGATGATGTGTTCTTGTAAGGTCATTTTATAAGAGAGGATCGTTTTTCATACCTTTGTCAAAAATGGTTTTTGAAAGATACCACTAGGAGTGCTCATGACATGTTCTTTTTAGGTTATTTTACGAGAGAAGATAATTTTTTCTTACCTTTGTACAAAATGATAATTGAGAGATACCATCATTTACGAATTAGTTTGCCACAAAGAATTTTCTTCATAATGTTTTTTAAGTTTTGAACCTTTCTAAAATTGTTTAACCATTTTTTGAATAATCACTAGAGACTTCTTTATTCTACTTCCATACATTTACGTTGCATTGCAAAATGTACTTTAGAATCTTTTAAAACTAGAACCTTCAAGAGATAGCAATGTTAGAAGGTTCTGAAATAGTTTTTGCAAAGCAATGTAAATGTATAACTGTAGAGGGAAAAGTCTTGAGCGAATATTCAACAAAAGTTTAAGCAATTTTGGAATGATTTAAAACTTAAGGATTTTGAAGGAAATTCTTCATGCCAAACTACTTGATAAATAATAGTATCTCACAATTATCATTTACAACAAAGGTAAGTAAGAGATAGAGGATTGGGAGAACAACTCTTAATTTCAAGGTTTCTCTCAAGATGTAGTACCAATTTTTAAGTAGGTGTCTTTTTTTTTCTCCTAGATTTTAATCAATAGTCATTATTAAATAAAATCTAGCTATTTCAATTATAATAAGAAGTAGGGAAAGAGACGCCACCTTTTTTATAATTCATATGACTTGCATGTGTGATAAGGCACCTAGTTTTACTTTGTTATTAATTAATCAATTTCTAAACAAATTCATGCACACATGATTAATTAATTATGGAGATGATTGATTGATTATCCTCTCATGCATTCCATAAATAAACTTTATGTATACATAACTAGATTGATTAATTATCATCATGTATTTCACAATAAACTTCTTGCACACATACCTAATTAATTATAGCACCAATTTTGAAGATAATATGTTTGATTCTCCTATATTTTAATGAATAGTCATTATTAAATAAAATCTAGCCATTTCAAGTTATAATAACAAGTAGGGGAAGATGTGTCATCTTCTTCATAATTCATATGACTTGCATGTGTGATAAGGGACTTAGTTTTACTTTATTATTAATTAATCAATTTTCAAACAAATCATGGACACGTAATGAATTAATTATTTAGATAATTGGTTAATTAACCTCTCATGTGTTCAAAAAATAAACTTTATGCATATATAACTAGATTGATTAATTAACCTCTCATGAATTCCATAAATAAATTTTGTGCACACATAACTAGATTGATTAATTATCTCTCATGCATTCCATAAACAAACTCCATGCACACATAGTTAATTAATTATAAAAATACTTAGTTCATTGTCCTCTCACATGTCATTTTTAAAAGTCAACTTTTTTCATTCATGCAAATTTTTAATTATGTTGTTTATGCATGGACATTCTTAAATTAGATGGATCAAATAAAGTTTATTTCGTACAAAATTTGCAACTCAAGTAACTGAAATTATTAAATCACATGAATTGATCTCAACCATCCTTCTTCTCTTTTAAAAAACTATAAATCCACCTCTTCTGCAATTGATTAATATTAAATTTTACCTAATATGCATCAATTATCTATTTATTTAACTAATAAATCTTTAAAATCATTTTGTTTAGTTAACTACCTAATATATTTAGTCTACTTTGTCATATTCTACTCCATTCATCAATCTATTCATTTCACTCACCCATGAATTCAATAAAACATTTCATGTTGATAGTAAACACTTCTTAACTCCCTTCATGTATTTAGTTAATTGTTTCATGCAAACAATTAAGACAACATAGAAGTAGAAGCATATACTATTATCAAGGAATTGAAATATATTGAATATGAAGAGGGAAGAATAGAAGATAAATTGTCTTCTTTTTACACCATTAAACATTAGACAATCCCATAATTTGTTGATAAAGAGGGCCTTGTGAAAAGTCTACAAGAATGGAAAATTGGATATAAGGAAATGATCCCTAAAATAATTTCTCAATTGAAGAAAGATAAAGAGTTTACTGGGTCAAAGTTTAACATGTTTCTAGATAGGGTTATTGTGCTTGAGAATAGGTTTTCAAAGTTCATGGTGGAGGTTCATGCTATCACAAGAAAAAGATGGAAGGATTACCTACTCAACATGCCAGATGTTCTACACCATCGGTGGCCTACACATGTGCAGATTGCAAAATGGGTAAAAGAATATATGAAGCCTGCCACAATGCCTTCCAATGAAAAGATGCAAGTGACCGAGGAAGAAGAACACATCATTGAATGATTATGTCTAGAACAGGGACACTTTCCACGTTGTTATTTATATTGTTATTTCAGAACTCATAATTATGTTTTAGTGTTTTTATGTTTTAAGTTTAGTTTAGGTTATTAGTTATGAAAAGGCATGTATGTAAACAATCTGAAGCTTGCCACTTCCTCTATTTTCTATAAAGGGTAAACCAAGACCGTAATAGATGGGAGAACTAGATAGATAGAATGATATAATAGAATACTGGCTAAATAAAGAGAACTCATAATGTACATTAATTTTTTGAATCACTACAAAGGTCCATCTTTTTCCTATCTAGAATTACGGTATGAAAGTTACTTTATTATTTGATTAGTCCTCTTTGCTTATTGATTGTGAAAATCAATTTTCATTCTTAATATTTGCGTAGAAAGATTACTTGCCCTTCACATTGATCTGATTATCAAAAGGCATCTGTGAAGTTGTTGTCCTCATGTCTTTTGCCTAATTGGCTTTTTGAAAAGGAAATTAAAATCAATTGGACGGTTTAATGTGTTGTGTACTTAATTCTTCTGCATTGATAGGATAGGATTGTTGATTGTTTGTCTAAAGGATAAAATACCATCTTACAAAGTTGTATATGAGGATCTGATAAGAAGTGACTCTATGCCCTATTAAGATAAGGGATTGGTCTGGTATTCTTCAAAGATTAGAAATTTTTATAAAATATCAATTTTATTTTCATTTCAAGCAAGTAGGAGATAGCATAAAATAGAAGAAGTATAAGAATTTGTAAGATTGAGTCAAATAAGTGTAGGAGAAAGGCATTGGTAGAAGAAGTAGAATAATAAGTTATTTAGTGATCAACAATTAAATATTTTATTTCAAGCATATGCCATTTTAAAATAAAGATTACAGTATGAAAAGATTACAACTCATCTACTATAAAAAGCTCTAACCTTGAAGGAACAGTTGGAGAATAGGTTTACCCGCCTTGGTCCTATAGAGCCAAAAGTGCAGAGTATTCCAATTAGTTTCTGATTGATCCTGTTAGCTGGCCAAATCATTTGGATGGTTTGAAGATAAAGGCTAGCATCCTTGTAGAACTTTTTAATATGTTGATTTGGGAACCAACAAATTGGCGACTCCGTTGAGGACTTGTTCATAAAATATTATTGAAGTTTACCTAGAGGCTCTGGTGTTAATTTACTAAAGATTGGAGAAGTTTTTCAAAAATTTCCAAAGCCTTTGGTGATAAAAGATATAAGACTATGCTGAGGTGCAAACTAAGAAAAATATAAATAATTTTCCTCATATTAGAGGTGGCGACTCTAATAAAGTAAATATGTGTATGAATGAAGAACTGACTTTTCAAAAGAGAAGAAGAGACTCAAGACATCTGACTCTCAAATTCTCTGGCGCCCAACATCATATGTTTGGAAGGAATTCATTACACAAGGTCATCCTATTGAATATATAGAGCTACACCAAACCAAAAGCAAAACTTGGACAAATCAAAGAAAGTTGAGAAAATCAAGTAAAGATAATAAAATGGGGTGTGGTGAAGATATGGGGAGATTCTCTGAACTAGAGTTTGGAATGCCAAGGTACTTCACAGATAAAAATAGTATTCATGTACTAGAAAAATTAGCTAAAGAAGATATGGATTTGACCCATGCAAGAAACATGAAAAAATATTAGATGCCTAATTATCCTCCTGGTTTTTCAGTCTTCCAACACATCAAGTAGTAGATAAGAAGGAACACATAATGAAGATTAGGAAAACCAAAAATTGCAAGTGGAGTAGAGGCTAAAATATCAATTGAGTGGCTTAACGAGTACCATGGAAGAATTTTAATCTATGGCCCAGAATATTGAATTATCCAAGGAAAAAAGGTATCCTTGCTAGAATGATTAAACCTTCCACATCAAGAAAAAATTCTCATAGATCCAATCAACGTGAAAGGATTCTTGAAGGAGCATAAAGAAGACATGATCACGATGCTAGGGTGAGAAATCATCAGGGCCACAATAGAGTTCATAACAATGCTCTGTATGGAAATTATCAAAATATTGGGCCAAGACATCAGTCAGAACCTCATAATAATGCCCACTTCCAACAAGGAGTAAATTATCATACAAGACACTATGACCAATTTGGTTACCGATCCCACAATCAAAATGTCTAGTTGCACAATCCACCTTATTATCAGAACTTCAACAATTATAATGGTCAGTACTAGTATGTTCCCCAAAACCATGGACCTTATTTTCAAGCAGATCCTTTGCATTTACAAGGGGCCTCATTAATGTTAATAAATCTAAACCATTGGACTTTAAACGAATCCTTGGTGCTCCACATGATAAAAAATGAATGGAAAGTTGACATCCCTAAATTTGGGGGAAGTGTTTCTAAAAATGGTGAAGGTCACATGAGAGCTTTTGAAAATACAATGGAGATCCATGAAGTACCTTATGAAGACATCTATATAAATTTTTTTGTGCAATCCTTGACTGATGATGCCAGAGAGTGGTACAAGAGCTTTCATGATGCTTCAATCAGTAAATGGATGGATTTTAGAAAGGATTTTCTTGAAGATGATAGTGATAATAATGATTCTTCCTTCTCTATCCATGAATTGACTAGTATAAAGAAGGGATGAATCTGTGGTTGAATTCAATAAGGCTTCATAAACTCTTGAATAAGGTTCCTCCCTAGATGAAACCTACTGATGAAATCTATTTAGTATTTTACATGGATGCATATGACAACAAAAAAATTATGAAATCAAATCCTGAAATCCACATAGCTTGCAAGATACATCCAGAGCTGCAGTAACCATTGAAATTAACAGAAAAGCCTCTAGTAAAGTGGGAAGAAGGGATGAAGTAAAGTTGCACAACCCAGGAGCCTCAAAGAAAAATAAAGAACAAGACAAGCTGGATAAAGTTATAAATGCACTAAAAGATTTGACAACTAAAGTTCTCAAAGGAGGCAAGCCTCAGTTCAATAGAAATGATAGACCTCATTTCAATAGAAATGAAAGGCTCAGGCTATAGGCTATTCCCTATAACACTACGTGGAAATATGGGAAGCCTGAAATTCCAAATAAAAATGTTTTTGATTAAGGTAAATACAGGTTTTGAATGGAACCCGAAACCATTTACAACTTAGAACAAAAGATAAACAACAACAGTCCTTACAAAAATCAAAATCTTGCTATACAACGAGAAGTAGGACCCCAGCTAACCCCAACAAAATAAAAAAGAGACACAAAAAGTAGCCAAAAAATAGTTACCAGCACAACTACCAGGCTAACTACCGACACAAAATAGAAAGAGAAACTACTTAATACTTTCAAAGGATTTCTCAACCTCTTTCTACATATCTTCCATCATATCAATGGAGTCTTTAAGGGATTTCAGCTCCTTAGGTATCTCTGGAAGTTTCCTTTTGATGTTGCTTCTTATTCTAGTTCCTGTGCCTGAACTCCCAATGTTATCTTCCATAGTGATAGTTGTATTCTCCAGCGTGTTTCTCTCCAGATAGGCATACAAAGCCTTAAGATTAAGCACGGAGACATTAAGCCCCTCAGTGCTATGCTTAAGAATGATACTTATCATATGCCCATTGTGGCTAATTTTTTCTTTCATATCTTTTAGCTTCTCCTCCACCAGAGCAGTAATTTTGGCCATTATCTCTTCATTCATGTTATTATTATTTACCTTCATCAAAAGATATTTTTCTAGCTTTTCCAACTTAGTTTTAAGTGATCCATGGCTTCTTCCATCTCCTTCAAGTGTTGCTTCATTTCATTCATATCCTTGCTGATCCACTTCTCCTAATTAGCATCATGATCCTCATTACTCTTAGGGATTCTGTCAATATCAAACCTGACATTAGTTTGATAGCCAGAATCATTTCTCTATTTTTTCTTATTTCTATCACCAACCCTAAGATTAGGCTGCTCATTCAACTCCTCCTTGTCTTTAAGTAGGAAAGGAAATCATATGGTTAATGATAATCCTTGGTGTGGCTTGTAATTAGCCTCATTCACACCAACAGTGTGTTGTGGCACAAAGTCTACAAGAGGAAAATATGGAGGATAGTGAATTTTACTATGATCAAACTATTAACATAGTATTAATGAAGCCATTTGGGGCTCCTGATGATTATGATTCATTAGAATAAGGTTGTGAGATTGATGTTAGTTCACAAAAATACAACCAGAATAGTTACATGGGAAATGAATTCTCATATGATGAAGAAAATGCTCCTAAACTGAGAAGACCTATTGAGGAGGAAAATAAATCTCTCACCATTGTAGTAATTTCTCAAGCAAGAAGTAACTATAATATAAGGAATAGAATAGTCAATGGAGATCAAGGTAAGCTTGCTGGACTTTTTGTAAAAGAAAATGTGCCAAAGCCAAAAGGAACCACAGTAGCAACAAGAAACTCACCAAAGGTAAAAGAAAAGGGTGGCAACACTAAATTAGTTAAGTCACCCAAAGATGAGAATATCGAGAAGATAGACCCGGTGAATCCAACATTAAACACCTCAACATAAACTATTGATATCACGAGTGCCTTGTCTTAGATGAAAGTATCTATTCTATTACTAGAGATGATGAAATTCCCACAGCATAAGCAAAGTGCCATCAAATTGATGAATAGTGTACCTAATGAGTAGAATAGTGCTACCAAGAACAAAGGTGAAGAACCAATGTTTGGGGTATATATTGGTACTACTCTCACCAAAATCCCTTCTCAAATTGATCCATTTTATATGATACTTTTAATTAATAATAAATTAGTAAGGAATCGTATGATTGATTATGGGGTTGCTATAAACATTATGCCTTCTGATGTTATGAAGGAGTTGGGGCTAAGTGTAGACACAACATATGGGAAATGCTATGTCATGGATAATAGATCAGTCCCTGTTGTGGGTGTCATGAAAAATGTTGAATTAAAATTTTTTAAATGTCTAGAAGAAACATATAGGACTGATATCACATTTGTGGATGTTGCTCCCAATTATGGTATGCTTCTCTCTAGACAGTAGACTAGGTTAGTTGGGGGACATGTGAAATTAGACCTTTCATATGCTACTATCACAGTGAATGGAAGCGAAGTCAGAATAAAAAGAGAGCCAAGGTCCTCGTACATTATTGAGGATGTTGAGCCTAATCAATTAACATGCTTTTTCCATTTAGATATGGATAATTTCAAATTGTAACTTACAAAACCAGAGATCAAAAATACAGAGCAAATTAGAATCCATGCTGAGAAGAATCAAGGGATAATTTGGAAGACGTTCTTTGATGGAGCTTGTAGCAAAGAGGGAAATGGAGAAGGAGTTTTTTTTTTTTTTTTTTATCTCACCTAATGGTAAAAATTTAAGCACTCTTTCCTCCTAACATTTGATTGCATGAATAATGTAGCAGAATATGAAGCATTACTATTGGGAATGAATTTATCTTGTAAGAATGATATTAAATTACTAAGTGTCTATGGAGATTCTGAACTAATCATCTCTCAAATAAGATCTAAATACACCACTAAGAATGCAAGGTTAAAATAATACACAAATGAAGTATGGGATACAATTGAATTATTTAATGCATTCTCAGTAGAGTGGGTAGACAGGTCCAAGAATATTATGGCTGATTTTTTAGAAAATGTAGCTCTTAAGTCTAATGATGCAACATTAAAATATGTTTCAATAGTTGAAGTAAAAACAAGGCCTTCTTGTTGGATTAATCTTATGAAAAGGTAATTACTGAGAGGGGAGGGGTGAATCAGTACTTATAAAGCTTTTACTATACAATGTTGACCATTTACAGAGTTGAGTACATTGCATAAATATTGAAAAGAATATAAAGTAAATCAATAAAATATGACATATAACACCATGATTTTTGGTCACACAGAAATCCTTTGTTAGAGGAAAAAACTGTGATGAGGATGACACCCACAATCCTTCACTTCTGCAGAATAAAGGTTGCTTAGTTAGAGCTAAAATGTTAGCTACATCTGATAGCTTATCCTTTTAGGAGTATTATACTTGGTCAAGAGTACAAAAAGACTTATTCAGTCTACCTAATTAGAGTATTTTACAATCTCTCATCTAAGAGATGTACCCGGTTAGAGGATTTACCAAATAAGACCTGTTAGGGCCTACCCACTGGATGGGATTTATAAACTCCTAACTATTACAAGGATTATTACAAAAATGTTTGCAAGTATTCATCAATCATAATTATATTCAGACTCTTTATGCTCTGCAAGTGCATTACCTCTTTCTGCACTCGGTAACCTAACTATTATGTACCCTATATCTTCTTCATTTTGTCTTTAGCTCTGTCGATGTAACTGATTCTATCTCTCTATAATATTTTCCCTCTTCTTTGTGTAATATTCAACATTCTCTTGTCATCTTCATGTTTTTTTCATTTTATATGATCTTAAGGATGTTAACCTAATTTGATCCTTCTCCTTCTGCGGTGGAGGTGAGGTGGTGCAATGTTGGTTTCATTCCCAACATAATTATTGTTCTTGAATATCATTGGTTGAATTGCCTTATGGTGATGTGCAATCATATTGGTGCAATCCCAATGTTCAACCTAACTTTTGTCTTGAATACTGTGAAATTTTTCCCACTCGGCATCTAGGTTCAGTTTATTCAAATTTGAATTGCTATGTCAGCCCTGGTGTGTTCGGTAATGAGATTTTATCTTGATAAGTAACATAATCATCTTCTTGGTGACTAACTCTGCTTAGTGTCTAACTCTTCTCTGTGTCTCAGTGACTAACTCTACTTGGTGTCTCGGTGACTAAATCTACTCAGTGTTTGTTCACTGCTTAACTCGGGTAACATGCTACTGTTCAGTGCTCGGTGTCATTGATACTCTACTTTACCGTTTGTCTTCCTTAGTGTATTATTTCTCTTTACCGATTGTCTTTCTTGACTATTATAACTTTGAAAAAACTAATGACAATAAACTAACTCAATGGAGTATCAATCTCCCCCTTTGGCATTATAGTTGGCATTTTGACAAAAACTTCAAAGTCATCAAAATTTGTACAACTTTTGTAAATCAGAATAATGTGTAGCTCCCTCTATACACATGCTTATATCTTCCTTCTGTACTATATCAATACATACTATATTAACCACGTATTATCCATTTTTACTATATTATCTCCTTAACTGTACTTAACAGTATTATCCCCCCTTTTTTACAAATATGCCAAAATCCAAATTACTTAGGGCTCAATGGGATGAACTTATACCTTAGTAAAACCATGTGTGTACTTCCTCTGTATAGCTACTAAAGATGAATCTCATGCATCTTTGAGTGTTTGAAGTACAATAATCTGAGTAGCACCATCAACTGCTAATCCAATGATGGTGTCAAGTGAACTACCATCGGGGGTGTTGATCAACTCCTTGGCCATCTTCAGTTGTGTTTGCATGGATTCCATATGGGGAATCAAAATTTCTTGAAGCTTTAGAAGTTCTATCCTTCTCTTATTCTCTTCTTGTCGTAGTTCTTCCTGCATCCCCTTCAGGTGTTTCAACCTCGAGTAGTAGACTTGTAAAGAACTAGGCTCGGTGGTTACATGTTTTAGTTACTCGGTCATCTCAGTCTCAACAAACTCATCTTTATGCTTTATGTCTTTAGTAAAGTTTGAAATAGAACAAAATTTCTAAAATATTGAAATTATATGAGACACTTTGGTCTCAATCTTGGTAGTAGTCTCAGAAAGTGTTACCTTATCTTCTGCAATGTTGTCTAGAATGGACTCAACCATTTTCAGTTCCATCTTCCTTGAATGAATCTTCATCATGTAGTTATTAGTGTCTTGAGTGGGATTTCAGATTTGCTCCACTAGTCCTTCTACTTAATGAATGATGTCTTATGTTTCATCAACGGTGGCATCTAGAACAATGTCTTGTAAGACATCCTTGACACTTTCCAATACATCGATCTTCTTTCTCTTTTGTAATGCCTTCTTTTGTATTGCCTTAAGTCTCATTAAATTGACATACTCAGTAATTTCATCATAATCAATAGTAGATAGGTCGACATTTGGTATGATGATCAGTTGACTCAAATCTACGTTTTTTTCTCTTCTTTGACTTCTTCTTTTCTTTCTTCTTCACTTCTTGTTTCCCTTCTACTTTCATTTCTCCTAGTGTGTAATGTTTCTGCTTATATTTATGCTTCTCAGCTTCCTTCAGCTCATTTTGTTCCTTTGGTTTATCTTTTTCTAGTTCTTATTGATGTGCAATGTAATCGGTTGGGGGAACCGATTCGGCGTTCAATGTTGTTGTGGTCTCGGTAACCGTAACCTTCTCGGTGTTCTTGTCTTTCTCAACTTCCTTTATCTTTTCTTTCTCTATTTTCTTTTCCTTCCTTATTTCCTTTTGTTGGTCGGTTTCTACATGAACTGTATCCATAGCAACTGGATCATTATAACCTTGAGTTGTGTGATAATCTAGTACTTGTTCTAATACATATTGTAGAGTAGTAGATTTATCTTTGGTGTACATTTGTTCTATATTAATGTTCTCGGTCACCATAACATTCTCACCTTGTGATGTATCATCTCTGAGATATTTGTTTGTAATATCCTCAATAAAAATTTCATCACTATCAATTGTCAGATCAATAGGATTATTCTTACCTTGATCATCTTTGGAAACTTCATCGATTGTGTTCTATTTTTCTTGTTCAACTTTGGATTTAGACTCTTCAATGTTGAATATCTCTCTCCATTTTTTATCAGTTTCCAACTGTAATCTATCCAAGTCTCCTGTCAAAATCCTTAAAGATCTATCCTTAACAAGGAATCGTTTAGATTTTTGTTTCAAGGTCTCCTCAATTTCTTCAACAACTAGATTTGGTATAGTTAGCACAAGAGACCTTTCTCTCATTTTTTTTTTTGCATTCATAGCATATTTCCATCTTGCATCTATGTTGTTGTATAACTCTATAGGTAAAAACATGATAACTTCAAGTGGTGTGTATTTGAATTTTTGTAAAGAGTAAACAATTGCATCTTCAATTTTTAGCTTGTTCTCTTTTCTTTGAGTATTATGCTTTTCTTGCTTCATTCCTCCAAATGATTCATGCTTCTTCATTGTGTCTAACATTTCATCTAGACTTCCTGGTGGTGGAGGCTTTCTCTTCACAACTTTGGGTTTGCTCAATTCTTTAGTTTTTGAGTCAATATCTGGTGGTAGCTTGAATTTTCTACTTGGTCTAGTGTTTGCCTTCTTTCCTCTTACATATATCCTCTCTTTTGGTTCAACAAAATTCTTCTTTTCTTTCAGTGATGTTGTAGACCTTGCTAATGATCTAGTAGATTTGGGGCTCAGTGAAGGCTTCAATACTTGTGGTTTCCTTCCTTCCACTCTAGAGGTTTATGTCTCATCTTCTTCATTATCAGTTCTCAAATCCTTAGTCTGATTAGAACTGATCTTGCTAGAATTTCTTTGAATCTTAGGTACTAAGATACCTTGCTTAATCTTAGCCTTAACTTATTCATATGTTCCATACCTCTTGGCTCCTTTATCAACAAGCTTAGCTAAGAGATTTTCAATTTGTTGAGATACAAAGTCTATATCCATCTCCTATCCTATAGGATCGAGACATATGCTCCTAGGATCGGTTGCATTGATAAAACATGAATTGGTGTCTACCTCAAAACATATAGTATCATGATAGTTCTCAACTAATTGAGGTGAAACTCTGAATTTATGATGCATTCTTGTTTGGAAATTAGAGAATTAATCATTCATAAAAATGTCAAGATTCTCTCCTAGACTCTTTATTTATTCATTTATTTGATAAACGACTGGTCTATCAAAAATCCATTTCACATTTCCAATAGATGGAAAGAAGTTCTCAAAGTAAAAGTATATGCATTCCAGTAGTGAACTCAACTTCAATGTGTTTGTCTTGGCTTTCCTTATAGTGTTCATTTTTTCTTCAAGTTGTTTTAATAATATCTCACATATATCAATCTACATGTCTTTCTTTACAATCTTATAAGCCAGATCTACAGCTCCACAAGGTACGTTGTCCACTCAGAATGATTGTAATACTCAGTAGGACAAGTTGTTGCATGCAAACTTCAACTCAAGGTATTCAATGGTAGAAATCCTCTAACCTCTCCCATCCCATTTGGATTTGGTTAACTCACTCAACTTGATCTTCTCAATCTGTCTGATTGATTTAGGCTTGTCTCTAATCGGGTAACTAGCTACAATATGTAACACATCCTTTGTGATCTTCACAGGTTGATGTAGCCACATACATTGGTCGTGTACTTAGCTAAGTACCATCCTTATCCATTTATTCTTAAATACCTTCAGGATATGCAAGGCATGTGTCAAATATTTTACTCTAGATGAACATGATTGCTCTTTAATTTGTTGTCTGCACATAACTTCTGACAAGATGCATCAATCTCTATTTCACATATCTCCTCAACCTTGCAATGGGTGAAAGTTCACACGTCTTCAATCAATAAAACTCTGTCTAGAATGGATGAAAGTGATCCCATCATGTCTGGTTCAACTACCTTTGTAGGAGGTAGCTTGTACTTGGAATTCACAAACTCAACATTCTCAACTACAACTAGGTTTCGAGCTTTTGAGGCCATATCCTCTTTTCAAATGCAAAAACTTTTGAACTAGGGTTGTGTCTAAGAATCGGTTGCACTAACACACCTAGGGAAACACATCAAATACCCTAAATAGATTCAAATATGCTCAAAGTCATATAGAATTACCTTCATAATCGCTTGTAACCACTTGAGGACCCAGTTCTCCAACTCTGTTCATGTTGCTCTAGAAAACATTAAGAAATAATGATAGATGATATAGTCTATATATGGCTTTTTCTAGGTTTAGGGTTTCCAATAGTCTTAAAGTGGAAATTAATGCTCAGCCAACTTACTTTACCGAATGCCTAACTTTCATTTCATTATACTGAATGAATGTGAAACATAAACTCAACAATATGTACCCAAATTCATCTAAGTATGCTCATATGGATCTCTAGACATATACCAGGAACCGATTAAGATTTGAATTTTATCATGCAGTTCCTACTCATACCTCTTACCTAATTTGGTAGAGTCAGTTGCACCCAATCTGGAGGACGAGGTGCCTTCAACTATTCTGAATGATGTTCCATCATTCATGGTCTTTCTTCTCCATGTCTTATTCATTTGATCTCTCATTTCTTCTACATTCACTTTAGGTTTCTCAGATGTTTCTTCCTTGGCAGGAGCTTTGCCTTGGTACCTACAATTTTTGGCAAGGTGACCTAGCTTGTGACAATGGAAGCATGCCATGCCAGGGATTCTCCAAGATCTTATATTGTTCATGCCATGTAACAACATGTAATTTGTAGAAATGTGCCCATATCTTCCATAGACTAAACAACATATCCTTGTGTTATAGTCCCATGGTATAGATGCACCCTATCAGTTGTTTGGCATATTTTGTCAGTTTGGTACCCATTTTTCATTTCTCTTTTGTGATCTGCATTCTTTAGACTTGTGACTGTACTTGTTGCAATTATTGCAGTAGCCATCAAACTTTGGCTTTCTTGTGTTGCGCTCAGTCTTTGATCTGCATTCATGTTCTTGGCGCCCATACTTGTTATAGTTATAACAATGTCCATCAAACTTGGGTGAACTCGGTGACTTGCCTCTTTTACTTCTACATACATTTTTATTATGTCCAGGCTTCCCATAGTAATGACAACTAGGTTTGTTTAAATTTGATGGGGTAGAAGTTTGTTGACTTTTAGCTTGATTAGAGGACTACCCTTTCTTAGTAGTGCTCTTACAATTGAATCCTAGTCCAGTCCTGGCTGTCAGTTGTCTCTGACCTTTAAGTTGTGCATCCAATGATCTCAATGTTTCTTCATTTCTCTTCAGTATCTCATTATCTTCTCTTTTAGATTTCAGTTCTCTGGTCAATCTATCAGCTTCACACTTTGGTACTTGATTATTAAATTATTTTCTGGCTGACGCTATATTAGCACTTAGTAGTTGATCGGTCATATTATAGTGTCCTTGCATCATCTTCATGATTTCACCATCTTTCTCAACTATTCTTTTTTTTAAAATGTCTTTTGTCCTCTTTATCTATTCTTAGTGCATTTTCAACTGCTCCCTTAGAGTCAAGCATCTCACTCATTCTCAATGCTTATGTTTCTTGATCTATCTTTTCCAAGTTTAGTTGCTCGGTGATTTTCTTGTACTTTTCCATGAGTTCTGCAATGGCAGGATCAACTTCACCACTCAAACTACCTTCAGATGTTGTTTCAAGAGTATCAACATGCTCTTGTGTTGATTTGATTTAATTACATAATTGCTTCCTCACTTTTAAGGAATTTTCTAACTTGCTTTTTAGATCTTCAATCACTTCTTGCACACTCTCCAACTCAAACTCAAGAATAGCAATATTCTTGGATTACTTGTAACTTTCCATGGTCATAATCTTTACTCTCAGGTGTTTAAAAAATTATCTTAAGAGACTAGCTCTGATACTAATTATTTGATTAATCTTATGTAAAGATAAGTGTTGAGAGGGGAGGGGTGAATTTGTACTTATAAATCTTTTACCATACAATGTTGACCATTTACTGAGTTGAGTACATTGCATAAAATATTGAAAAGCATATAAAGTAAATCAATAAACCATGACACATAACACCATAATTTTTGGTCACATAAAAATCCGTTGTTAGAGGAAAAAACTACGGTGGGAATGACACCCACAATCCTTCGCTTCTACAAAATAAAGGTTGCTCAGTTAGAGCTACAATGTTAGATACTTATGGTAGCTTACCCTGTTAGTTGTATTATACTCGGTCAAGTGTACAAAAAGACTTATTCAGTCTACTTGATTAAAGGATTTTACAATCTCTCATCTAAGAGATGTACCGGGTTAGAGGATTTACAAAATAAGACCTGTTAGGGCCTACCCACTTGATGGTATTTCTAAACTCCTAACTATTAAAAAAACTTATTACAAAAATGTCTACAAGTATACATCAACCATAATGTTTTTCAGACTCTTTATGCTCTGCAAGTGCATTGCCTCTTTCTGCACTTGGTAACCTAACTTTTTTTCACCCTATATCTTCTTCATTCCGTCTTTAGCTCTGTCACTGTAACTTCTTCTCTCTCTCTCTACAATATTTTCCCTCTTCTCTGTGTAATATTCAACATTCTCTTGTCATCTTCATGTTTTGTTCATTTTATATGATCTTAAGGTGGTTAACCTAATTTGATCCTTCTCCTTCTATGATGGAGGTGATGCGGTGCAATGTTGGTTTCAATCCCAACACATTCATTGTTCTTGAATATCATTGGTTGAATTTCCTCGTAGTCATGTGCAATCATATTGGTGCAATCACAATGTTCAACCTAACTTATGTCTTGAATACCATGAAAGTTTTCCTACTCGACGTCCAGGTTCAGTGCATTCAAATTTGAATTGTTATGTCAGCTCTGTTGTGTTCGGTAATGAGCTTTGATCTTACTCGGTGACATAATCATCTGATCAGTGACTAACTCTAGTCGGCGTCTAACTCTTCTCAGTGTCTCGATGACTACCTCTGCTCAGTGTCTCGGTGACTAACTCTGCTCGGTGTTTGTTCACTGCTTAACTGAGTAATATGCTATTTTTTGGTGCACGGTGCCATTGATACTCTACTTTACCGACTGTCTTCCTTAGTGTATTCTTTCTCTTTACCGATTGTCTTTCTTGACTTTGACAAAACTAATGATAACAAACTAACTCATAAGAGTATCACTTATGTTCCTGATAATGTGTGTAATTGGAAAGTCTTTCAGGACGATGAAGGCTTATTGAAGTTCCCGAGATGTGAAGAGCAGTATGCTTCACATGAGATAGACTTTAACACATTTGTGGAGCATAAAGATGGAAAAGAGACATATAGATTCCTAAAATCATCCCTTAGCATGCTTATTAATTGAATTAAATTAAATTAATATTCCCCCATAGCATTATAATTAATTTCAACTAATTAATTATATTTGTTATATTCTCCTACCTATTTAATTAAATCTGATTCATCTTTCATGGTATCTAAATTTAATTTAAATACCTTTCCCCCTAAATGTATTAAATTTTATTTAATACATTCCCTCCATTAAATCCCCTATTAAATAAATTTTAATTTATTTACTCCCTCCACATTCCAATATTCTACTAAGCTATGATTAGTCTAAATCTAATTTGGATTAATCCTAAATCTAGATCTATATCCTACCCTACCCACATCACTCTCAACCAAATAAGCCTATTCACTAATTAAATAAGGTTAATTAGGTTAATTTTTAGATTCCTACACCCATTAGTGCTAATTATTTGCTCACACATGTGTGAGCTAATTTACAAAAATCACCTTTTTTTCAAAAACTTCCTAACTAAGGCTCCTTACAACCATTATGACAATTCTTATACTTGCTAAAAATGTCTCATTGGACCAAGTCTATGACATCTTTTACAAGATCTCTTACATGTGTACTTGAAGTACACATTGACCGATCACATCTCAAGTTTCTCACACGTGTGAGAAAACTTAGACTCTTGCATGGCTTATGTGTCCTTCATGTGACAGCTATGTGGATGCCACATCACCTAAGTCCTTCAAAATCCTATAAATAGGAGCCTTGCCAAGAGTAAATCATCCCTCATTTTCATATTAGAGTTATCATGTTATTTTGTACTTAGAATTGTAGACACTAAAAAATGGTTTGCGCCTCTCGTCCCTCTTTTTTAACATGTCTTCTATATTGCGTGTTTGATCACCAATATAGTGTCATTCTTCTATTAATTAAATAATGAAAACTCTTTAATTAATTATTAATTTTTGTCCCTAATTGTCATCATATTCTGATTGATTTGACAATTTGATCATTTCTAATAATGTCAATTTTCATCATTGATCATTTTAATTGTGTCAATCAATTTCTTCTTCTATAGGGGTAAATAATCATTAATTTGTTCCCTATTCCTAAATCCTAACCTATGATAAATAAATAAATTTTATTTATCCCAATGTTCCTCCTTTTCCCCACAATTAATTAATTCTAATTTTGAATTTAGGAATATTATTAAGTTCCTAATTTCTAATTTTGTAATTTTCCTTTTTTTTTTTCTAATTCCTAATTTACTAACATGAGTGGAATTAATTTAAAAATTAATTATCCACTCATTCCACTTTTGTAGCCTCCACTTCCTAGATTCTAGCCTCCACCTTCCCCTTTCCTTTTGTCTTAATTGTCATAGTTTATGACAAATTTCCTTTTTCTTTTTTGTGATAATTGTCATAGTTTATGACAATTTTCCTTTTTTGATTTTGTCATATTTGTCATAGTTTATGACAAATTTCCCTTTTTCCACTCACTAATTTCCAATTGTGCATCAAACTTGTCATAATTAATGTCAAGTTTCCTTTTTCAAAATTGTGAATTGTCATAATTTATGAAATTTTTCTAATTGCATCTCAAAATGCCTTTTTGCACACTTAATTGCTAAATTTGCAATTCCTCTTTCAAATTCTATAAATTGAGATAATTTCTCTCATTTTTCCAACCACATCTTTCAAATCTTCTCGTTATCATGCCAATTTGCTTTCATGGATAAGTGCAAAATCATCATGGGAGCTACATAAACTCATTTTGAGAAGCAAGAAAAGGACATTGGAGTCCATTTGAGGGAGTTTTTATTGTGTTTATTTGCATATGTTTTTAATACTCTTTCTCAATTACTCTAATGTTAGGATAGGATTGTTGTTTGTATGCTTTTATAGGTTGTAGTTGCCTTGCATGCATGATTTCTGATTTTCCTCTCCTTCAAGAACATTTAGAAAATTACTTAGGTATTTATTAATAACATGTTTGGTAGTTGTTTGCATTCAATATGGTAGTTGCATCTCATTTGTAGTTCTTAGTTTTTCATTCACTACTCCTTAGGAGCTTGCAATAGATTTATATCTACTTCTTGCATTTGCATTGAATTCTTTAGGCTAGTTCTACATAACTATTCCTTGAGTTAATTCAACATCACTTCATTTAGTTTTGCATTTTAAGATCATTTATCATCATTAATCAAGTGGGATATATATTTTATGTTGGGAGATTACACCCACATTGCTCTCTAAGAGAAAATTAACATGTCTTGGGTGCACTTGTTTGGCTCATCAGAGGTTATGTTGGAAGCTATTGTGTAGTTGCAATTTTTAGGAATATGTGTAGATTAGATTAATTTATAACTAATATTTGCATGTCTGATCTTGTTCCACATAGGTAGGTTTTCATCATACATAAGACCTTGTTTGGAAAAGAAGTTGTGCGATGGAAAATCAATAAGATCCCTAGAGGATTAGTAGCTTTTGAAAGAGTGTTTGTTAAAGATGATAAGGCAGAAAAGAAGTCTGAACCTGTCAAGGAGGAAGACATTGAGAAAGTAAATCTTGGTATTGAAAATGCACCTAGAGAAGTATATATTGGAAAAAAGATCACACAAAAGGTAAGGGCAGATTTGATAACATTGTTAAGAAAATACAGACATGTATTCACTTGGTCATATGACGAGTTGAAGGATTGTAGAGAGGATCTATTTCAACATGAGATACCACTCAAGACTGATACAAAACCATTTAGGAAAAGGATAATACCTATCAATCCTACCCTGGCTCATAAAATGCAGGAGGGGTTGACGAAGCTCAGAGATGAAGGAATCATTAAACCTATTAGACAATCTACCTGGGTTTCTAATTTAGTGCATGTTAGGAAGAAACAAGTAGATATTATAATTTGTGTGGATTTTAGAAACCTAAAAATTTTATCATTAAAGGATAATTATGCATTTCCTAACATGGAAGCTCTGTTGCAGGAAGTGATAGGAAATGAATTGTTATCAATGATGGATGGTTTTTTTGGATGTAATTAGGTCAAGGTAAAAGAATCAGAACACTACAAAACCACATTCACTACCCCTTGGGGGACATATGTTTATGTAAGAATGCCTTTTGGATTAATAAATGTTGGAGAAATTTTTTAGAGTGTCATGGATGTGGCATTCGAGGAACTGATTAATGTCATCATGGTAGTTTATCAAGATGATCTTACTACATACTCAAAGAAATAAGAGGACCATTGCAATCATCTAGAAAAAATATTCTTGAAAGAACTTGAATATGGTATTGCCCTAAATCCTTAAAAATGTCATTTTGGTGTCACTAAAGGTAAATTGTTAAGGGACATTGTTCCAAAGGAGTAAAGATTGATCCAGAGTGTGTGGTTTCTATTGATAAGATCCCTATCTCTAAAATGGTGAAAGATATTCAATCTTTCTTTGGATAAATAAATTTTGTAAGAAGATTTATATCTAATTTTGTTGAGATTGTTAAACCCATTTCAAGAATGTTGAAGAAGGATGCTAAGTTGGATTGGGATACTGAATCCCATGATGCATTTGTTGATATCAAGAAAGCTATCAAGGAGGCCCTTGTTTTAAAATCTCCTAATTTTTCCAAACCATTCCAATTTTTTTCTTTTCCATCTTTCCACATCATTGTTGTTCTTATGTTACAGAAAAATGAATAGGGTCATGAACAACCTATAGAATTCTTCAATAAAGCCCTACAAGAGGTCGAGTTGAAGTATGACATAAATGAGAAACAAGATTATACTCTAGTAAAAGCAGTCAAGTCTTTTAGACCTTACCTTGTGGGAGCAGTGGTTGTGGTGTATGTTCCTAATGAAACAGTAAAATATATCTTCAAACAGTCTGGAGTGACTGGTAGAAGGTGCAGATGGATAAATCAGGTACACGAATTTAACATCAACATTTAGATCACAAATCTTGTGAGAGGGAAGAGATTGGAAAAATTATTGGTTGGGTCAAACTTAGAAGCAATTCCGATCAATCATGTCAATATTGAAGATGATGATATGAGTATTGAGAGGGTGCCATGGTACAAGGATATAGTGTACTATCTTAAACATGTATGGTGCCTTGAAGGATTGAATGAAAACCATAAAAGAACTTTGAAACTCAAGACAAATAGGTATATTTTTATCACAAGAGACTTGTACTAGATAAATTATGATGGAGCAATTTTGTTTTGTCTAGATTAATATCAGTCAAAAGTTGTGTTGAGAGAATTACACGATGGTGTTTGTGGTGGATTTTTTCCGCTAAGACTAGAACTCATAAAATTATTAAAGCATGATATTATTGGCCCTGTGTATTCAATGATGGTCATGAGTATGTAGGAAAATGTCATAACTGTCAAAATTTCTTGAGTAAATTAAAGTACCAGGGAGCCTTTCCATTAAGACCTATGTAGGTTGAAGAACCATTGCAATAATGAGAAATTGATTTTATTGGCAAAATATCTGAGAAATCTAGTGGTGCTCATAGATGGATACTGGTAGCTATTGATTACTTTACCAAATGGGTTTAAGAAATATCCAAAAGACAAACTAATAGTAAGGTGGTGATAATTTTTTTTAATGGAAAACATATTAATTAGGTTTGAGGCTCCTCGCAAGTTTATTGTTGATAATAGTATGTGTTTTAGGTCTAAAGAGTTCTCAAAATTCTATGAGGATTATGGTATTGAAATTTCATACTCTTCACCATATCACCCACAAGGAAATGGTCAGGCATAATCTAGTAATAAGAACCTATTGAAAATCATTAAAAGAATGCTAGATAATAATAAAAGAGCTTGGGATTCCAAATTGAATTTGGCACTTTGGGCTAATAAAATCACTGTCAAGAAATCCACTGACAGATCACCATTTGAGTTATTCTATGGAAAGCAAGCAAGATTTCCTCTGGAAAATTTGTTTCCAGTAAAATGTTTTACAATTGATGAGGAAATAGAGCTGATAGATCCTTTGGAAGACAAGTATGTGCAACTAGCAGAATTAGATGAGATGAAGAGGAAAGCTCGGGAACAAAACCACAAATTTCAACAAGTGAAAGTTCTTCATGATAAGATGTCCCAAAATAGAAATTTTGAAGAGGGAGAATGGTTCCTCATGTGGAATGCCAGAAATCAGGAAAAGGGTAAGAATGAAAAATTCAAGGCCTTGTGGATTGGACCATACATAATCACAAGGAAAGGTGGTAAAAATTCATACTATCTGTAGAATACCTCAGGTGAAGCACAAGAATCGCTAGTTGAGAAACAATGAACCTTTCTCTATTTCGCAAAGGCACAAAATCATTAAGAGAGAAACAATGAACCTTTCGCTATTTCACAGAGTATAAAATAGAAGGTTGTGATATAGAGAAGCCTATCTCTATCTCACAAAGGTTGAAAGTAGAGGTGGGGATATAATGAAACTTTCGCTATTTCAAAAAAGGGTGAAAAGGAGCTTTGTGAAATAGAGAACACATCGATATCTCACAAGGAACGTTTGAAGGGACTTGCAAAATGGAGAAAAGGGAATGTTCTCGTTGGGATAAGTAAAGTGATAATGCAAATTGTCATCAAATACATTTAATAGAAATGACGGCCAACTTTTTGAATAGACATTACACACATTTGAAGCATTGAATAAATTAAATGACATGGGAATTAATTAAATGATGCTTTTTCAAATTTAATCATTAGAAGTGCAAAGCGTATTTTTTAAAATTGTGGAAGGAAGATTGAAGCTGGTGTGATGAAGTACTAAGAAATTTGTAGATGAGTTGGTGCGAAGAAGCAATTCATAGTGGCAGTAAGCTTAGGAATTGCAGAGGATTGGGTATTGCGGTAAACCAATAAGTTAAATATTTAACTTCTCTTCCATAGTTTGATTTAAAATTCACAATGCCTAGGAAGAAGAAGGATGAAGTAGTGAAAAATGAACCACTTAAGGTCCCTTAACTGTAGGATCTGTTAAACTTGTTATAGGGGTCTGTAGATTTGGGTACAAAAGCTTGGTTTATAGATGAATGGTCAGAGTGTAGGGATGCTAATTTACCTCATATGGGTAGATCACTCTTCTAGTATTTTTATACAAATAAATATGAAAAATTACCTTGGTCTAACCCATGGAATATGGACTTAGAAAAGGTTATTGTGTTGAATGTTTTTATTGGTGTCGAATTGATTGATACTTTGGAAAAGATTTATAAACTAGAGAATAGAATGGTGAGGAAAATAGATGGCACCCCACTTCTGGTCATTACTATGTCATGTATTGAAGAGTGTTTTGGATTAAACAAACAAGCCCTTATGTGTGTTATTTTGTGTACCTGTTGTTTGCAACACAACACTTCAATAAGTCATTATATTAGTGAAAAATAAGAGTTAGCAAGCATATCAATCACTAAAATTGACCTATTGCTTCCTATCTAAGAAGAGTGTGAAGAATGCTATAATTGCCCTTAGATTATGCATTAATCAGTGACATATACAACTTAGAATGGAAGATTTGAATGCTTTTAATCTAAATGCTCAAGAAATGTTCATTTTAAAGCTCCAAATTGAAAGATTATAACAATGCTACGAAAATGAGAGCTAAAATGCATTAAGATCTATGAAAATAAGAGCAGCATAAGTTTGCAAATTTAATTCTCAAATTAGGGGCCCATTGAGCTTAAAATTCATTCCATTTATAGAAGAATTTGGTGAATGAGAAGTTAGGATTGAAAGTGGAAGAGAGGCGGAGATTGAATCTTTGGTGATCCATGTGAGGTGATCCAAGTGATTTAACTCTCATTGGCTAGGGATTTGACTTTCCCTTTTGCAAATGGAATTGTAATTAGGATTTATTTAATTCCTTTTAATTAATTACTTTAGCCATGTTTTTTATTTGTTTTTGATTGAATTGAATTGATTTGATTGAATTGGCTAAGGCAATTAATTTAATTTAGTGATTAAATCACTTATGAGATTAAATTTGATTTAAATGAATTATGCCAATAAATTGAAGAATTGTCTTGACATAATTAGGGGTATGATCACACTTAGGGAAAATAGGGTCTATGGTCAGAGCATACCAAATTAGGGTGGTTACATTTTCCCATCTTTAAATTGATGTGCGAGCAACACATTGATTCAAAGAAAGTTTTGATGTTGACTTTAGAAAGTTTGAGAATTTTGCATTTGGTTGAACGAAATGTCTGATGAGACCAGTCTGACACTTGATTGAACTAAGACTAATAGAATTGAATTTGAACTTGATCGAACAAAGGTTAATAAGAAAAGATCTTAAAAATACCAAAACTGAACTTGGTTGTCGTACAAGAATTGATAATACTGACTCCGAACTTGATCGAACAAAGGTCAGTACAAAGCTACCAAGAGCTTAATAAGAATCTGAGAAAATGTAGACATAATATATCCAGCTTGTGAGAACCGAAGCCTTCCATCCAACAGTCCCGACTTAGTTAAGGAACTATCATGCCCTTAGTATTTTGATGACAAAGTCATTTTAATGATTTTTGAGAAAGAATTTGATTGATTTAAGTGTGATCATGCCTCCTCAGGAATGAAATCAAAGGAAAAAGAATAAAATCCCTATGTAGAATGATAATAACTTGAACTAATCGATTGAATCAAGAAAGAATCAACTAGAAGAAACAGAGAAACGAAGGTTTGTTAAGAGAAAACATAATTTTTACCAAGTTAATCACGTTAAAATGTGAGTTTTGAGGCTGATAAAATGATGTCAGACCAAAATTTTGATGAATAATGTGCAATTTGATGAGATAGAACCCAGAAAACTGATTGCGTAAAGCCTGCGAATCATTTTTGGAACATACGAAGGAATCCAGTATTTTTGGTGACTGTCATAAATTTTTTACTGTGCTGTGTAAAACATCGTCTGTACGTTTGATTTTAATCCCAATTGATTAGAAAGAGAACAAAATTGAGTTTCAGTAGTGTGGGAAGAGTTTCGGAGCTCCTAAATAGCTCAAAAAGTCAAATATATATCCCAAATTTCACTTTTTACCCATTCATTTTCACTTTTATCCTTGGTAATTTTAGAACTTTGCAGAGAAGATGGTGGTCCCCGTGGAGAAGCATTGATTCAAGCTCACCCATCAACATCAGCGTTCAACTGGCTACCCACTGTTGCTAAGTATGTGAAAACCTACCTGTTCATATTTTTAGTTTTCATTTTTATGCATTTTTGCTGTAGTTATAGCCATTTTCATTCTGCATCGCATCCTGAATTTGGGATTACATCTGGTTAATCCTGCATTGCATCCTGTTTTGACCAAAAGTACTGTGTCGTATCTAGTTTTTTTCTGGGTCGCACCTTGGTTACCCAGGTATTGAGATAGTATGGCCATGTTCAGGGTAGGTGTCAGGACTTATCAGTGTATGCCAAGATCCGTGAGGAGGAGCCAGTGTGGGGTTCCCTATTGGTTTATGAGACCGCACATCATGCTATTAGGGAGATGGTTGCAATCGGTTGGGATATTATTTCAAATGTTGTAGATGAAGGTGGTTTAGATGGATATCTTTCTTAGATGCTCCAACATCCCTTTCCACATTTTACAGCTCCTGATAAGGCAGTTCCTCGGATCAAGGACCCTTTAGATTATGACCCAGCTGATGATCGACCTGTCAGAGGTAGAGGGGGAGCACAACGAGAGAGGATAGATGGGGGAGGGATGGTGGGAGAGATGGGAGGTGCCCTCCTCCAGACAGAGGACATGGTCCAGATGATGGAGATGATGGTGGAGATGATAGGGGTGGGGGTGCAGTGGGTGGGAGTGGAGAGGGCGCCAGTGGAAGACAGACTCGCCTCAGGTTCGTTGCTCCACAGAGAGATCCAGATCCATTTCTGACTAGAGAGCAGCAAAGACAATAGCAATGATAGTAGGATAGAAAGTAGGATAGGCAACAAGATAGGCCTACAAGACAGGATACATGTAGAGGCTTTGGTAGAGATGGTGATGCATTGCCACAGTGTGAGTGTGAGCATGAGTAGATCAGAGCAAGTATCATGACATTAGAGGCATTACTTGTAGATATAGATGCACAGATCGAGCGCCCTAGAGTAGAGAGAGATCCACAGGGTGATATTCTTAGAGTAGAGTGAGATACCCAGGCTTGAGTAGCTACACACCAGGGGTAGAGAGCTGCTTATTACTTTGGTTTATATCATGCGGAAGTTCTAGAGGGCCAGAGAGCACCTTCATATTCATGCATTGCACAGTAGTATGAGGGGGAAATACCTCCACCAACTCCTTTTGTACCACCTCCTCTTCCTCCTCCAGATCAGGGAGAGGGTGGGAGTTAAACCTGAATTTGTTCTTTGACATATTTGAGACATATTGTATATCTGGATCCTTTTGAGATCATTCATTGTATTTTTAGACTTTGATACATGTATATCTAATTCACACTGATACTCTGATACTTGTGTGTAGACAGTTCCACATTTTTTATTTGTTCCATATTTGATATATCTGAGATAGTTATTCCTGCTCTTGATATGTTCATGGGTTCTCTTTCTTTGATAGATGTTTAGATTGATGCACATGTGATTATGTTCTTGGTCTCTTGATGAGTTATATTAGATTTATGTGATGACATCATTTATGCTCTTTGATTTATTACTGATATATAAATGTGTTTCAAATGATGCTAAGTGAATATGCAAATGTATGTTTTTGAGATTTTCTTTATGCAAATAAATGTATGGATGCACTTAGGATGTATAAATAATTGCAATGCTTGAATGCTTTGTTTTAGTATTTTCTCTTTCTCATTTATGAATGTAGAATTTATGTCATGGATATGCAACACCATTAATATCAGTAATATAGATTATGTGATTAACTTGGATTTCAGATGAATTAGGAAATCATTTAAAGCTCAAGTCCTTATGCTTTTTATTTTAAAATGAATCATGCAATCTCTAAATGTATCTACATGCAGACTCTTAGGACTGTCACTGATTTGTATACATAGTAGCATTTTTATCATCATTGGGCGATTTTGTAACAGACGTCACCTGATAGTACAACTATCACTAATACCCATTGGTATCATGAAAGTATAAATACTATGTGTATTGGATGTAATGTTGAAAATAAACTTAAGCATCAAGGCATAAAAGCCAGGATGACAAGTTAGTTATCTCCTTTTACTATTAAGAATCAGATTTTGTTCAAGTGTAATGTAAGATATGTGACCCATAATGACCTTGAAAATTCATATCCTTGGGTACATAATGTTTCATACACTGTAGTGATAATCTGATTTAGAAAATAGACAAGGAAATTGTTTCAACCTCACCGTAGTTTACACATAACGAGGATCAAGATATATGCAGCTATCCACTCATGTTGGCAACCCTTACCATAAATATCCATGTTAGGTGAAATTTATAGGATCATTGAAATAATCACCATATGCAGAAAACCAAGAAAATGTTATGCCCCCTATCCTTGCGACTCTTTGTCTTTGAATAGACGTCATGGAGTAACTCAGAAGACATAAAATCACCAATTGATAATCAATGAAAGAAAATTTATAACCACTTAGATGCCCCTAGTGTGAAACATCATGGGAACATAAAAGAGTCATAATCAAACTAAGATCATACTATGTGTTTAAATAGTATTGAGAAATACAGTAAATTCATTTTTCAAGCACAAATAAAGATTCATCAATACGAATTTGGAATTAAGCAATATATTTTTCATGTCTGAGTATATGAGATTAATTTTGTCAGTAATTGTAATCCAATGTAGTGTTTAGAAACACTGGTTGATTAAAGTGTTGAAAAACACTAGTACATTTTTGATTAAAGTGTTGAAAAACACTAGGTTGTTTTAAAGTGTTGAGAAACACTAGTTCATTTAAAGTGTTTGACTAAAGTGTTGAGAAACACTAATTCATTTAAAGTGTTTGATTAAAGTGTTGAGAAACACTAGTGTGATGTCTATTACAAGTTGGTGATGTTCAAGAAACACCCTTATTTGTGAAAGTAATGTTTTGATGCAAGTATTGAAAAATATCATTTTGAGAGGCAAACCGTCCTAGCCAAGAACCTAGGACAACCTAGTAGATGCAAACTAACATGCTAGAAAAGATGCCTCCAGTGCAGAATGACTACTCCTAAGACGCAAATGCAGATAAATCCCAAGCAAGGATAGGACATTTGTAAGGAATCAAAGTCAACCCATAGCATAGGTGCGATCATGAAAGATTAGTATCATCAATGCATTGATAGATAAAGTAGAGAGTTTAAGTGATGCCTGTTTGTCAAATTTTGACTACTCAACAAAGCTTTTTATTTTTTCTACCAAGACGCCTATTTGCCAGGTTTTCGCCAAGGCACTTTTCTCTTTTTCATTTTTTTTGTTCTTTTTCTCTTTTATATATATTTTTGTTAGTATCAAGGTGCATGTTTGCCAGGTTTTCACCAAGGATACCTTTTTCATGACTTTTTCCACTGTTTTTGGATTTCTTCAGGATCAATTTTCTAATTTTTTTGGTATTTTCTGAGAATTTTCACTGCACAGGCTCTACTAGCCAGATGTCAAGCATAGAACCGCTTCAAATGTAGAGTATTGATGGGATCAGGAAGAAAATATCCCTCAAGTGTAGTTAACTGATACACTCCAGTCCCAAAAGTTACAGTAATGACATAAGGCCCCAGCCAGTTGGGTTCAAACTTTCCTTTCTGTTCTCTATTTGGCTAGTTCTTAGGATTCTCTTTTAGAACAAGATCCCCCAGTTGAAATTGTTGTGGTTTGACCTTTTTATTGTACCCTTTTGACATGCATTTTTTGTACACTTTCAAATGATCGAACGCTTGTTGTTTGCACTCATCAAGGAGTTCTAGTGCATTCACTCTATCAATGCGGTATTGTTCATCAGTAACAAGACCTTGGAGGGATACTTGCAAAGATGGAATTTTGACCTCAATAGGTAACACTACTTCTGCGCCATAGAATAGAGAAAATGGCGTGACTCCCGTTGGTGTTTTGATACTTGTTCTGTATGCCCAAAGTGTCAGATTTAGTTGCAAATGCCAGTCTCTACCAGACTTACGCACAGTTATGTGTTAGATTTTAAGAATGTTCTTTTTAGATGCCTCGGCTTGTCCATTACCTTGAGGATAATAGATTGAAGATCAATGCTGAGTAATGTGAAAATATGTGCAAAGGTCTTCGATGTCTTGGTTTTTAAATTGACCCCCATTGTCTATTACAATAGAAGAGGGTATCCCATACCTATAAATAATGTAGTTCAAGATAAACATAGCCACCTATTTTCCAGTGGCTTTGATTAGTAACACGACTTCGACCCACTTAGTGAAATACCCAGTGGCCGTAATGATGTATTTGTGTCCACTTGAAGAATTAGGATATATTTGTCCAACCAAATCAAAGGCCCATTGCTGAAATGGCCAATGTATTATAAATGGTATGAGTTCTCTAGTAGGACCATGGATGATATTTCCATGTGTTTGGCATTTGTGACATGTTTTTGAAAATAGAACATCTTTTTCCATCGTGGGCCAATAATAGCCAACTCTTAGAAGTTTTTTAGCTAAAGAAAATCCATTCGAGTGTGATCCACATACACCTTCGTGAACCTCTTTTAATGTGCAATCCAAATCTTCTTGTTCTAAACACCTAAGAAGTGTACCGTCAGGACCTCGTCTATACAAGTTATTAGTAATGAGGACATAACGCGATGATGTCCTAATTAAGGCTCATTTTTCATTCCTTGATATGCCATTGGGTAAAGTTTGGTCAATAAGATAGGTAATGAGTTTGGTGTACCAAGATTGGTCTTGGGCATTTAAAGCATAAATTACTTGGTATTCAGGGGCATCAAAAGCTGGATAAGATAATTCTTCCACCAAGAAGTCATAGCGGAATTAATGTTCTTCTAGGTATAACATGGATGCCAATGTAGCCACAACATCTACACCTTTGTTTTCTATCCTTGGGATTTGCTGGAATATGATGAAGACAAAGTACTTTTTCAAGTCTTCAACCAGTTGTTTATAAGGCATCAAATTTTCATCTTTAGTCTGATAGTCTCCATTTACTTGGTTAAAAATAAGCTGAGAATCACCATACACATGTAACTCTATGATATTCCATTTCATAGCCAGCTTAAGACCATTCAATAATGCTTCATACTCAGAAATGTTATTGGTGCATGGAAACATTAATTTATATGCTTTGGGTATTTTTTAGCCTTGAGGAGTTCTGAATAGAACCCCTACTCTAGAGCCTTGTTGCATGAAAGAACCATCAAAGTACATCTTCCACAAATGTTCAGTTAAATGCATAATAGTTTCATCAATAAATTTAATTATTAAAGGTGCATCATCTTGCAAGGGTGAATTAGCTAATTGATCTGTGATGACTTGTCCTTTAATAGCCCTTCAATCCACATACTCAATATCAAATTCACTTAAAATCAAAACCCACTTTGCTAGCCTTCCTATTAATGTTGTCTTTCCTAAGAGGTATTTGAGTGGATCTATCTTTGCAATAAGATTTACTATATGTGATAGCATATAATGTCTCAATTTTTGTGATGCAAAGACAATTGCTAAAAAAGCTTTTTCAATTATACTGTAATTGAGTTCATAAGACACTAGGGTCCTGCTGATATAGTAGATTGCTCTTTCCCTTTTAGTTTCATCTTCTTGAGCCTGTAATACTCCTAGTGATGTAGTCGTAGCTGAGATATATAGGATTAATGGCTTTCCATGAATGTGTGCCATGAGAATTGGAGGAGTAGTCAAGTAATCCTTTAATTATTTGAAGTTGTTTTCACAATGTTTGTCCCATTTAAAGGTAACATCCTTATGTAGTAGTTTAGTAAAAGGTTGTACTCTATCTGCAAGTTGTGATATAAATATCCTGTTTGACTACACTCTTCCTTGTAGCATCCTCATTTGACTAATATTGCATGGAGGTGACATTTCCAGTATAGCTTTAACTTTTTTAGGGTGCACCTCAATTCCTTTTGCTGATACAATAAACCCTAGTAGCTTCCCTAATTGGACTCCAAAGGCACATTTATTTGGATTAAGCCTGAGTTATAATTGCTCCATGTGATCTAATATCTTCTGCAAGTCTTCAATTTGAGTAGTTCTTGTTTTTGACTTGGCTAAGGTATCGTCCACGTAGTCCTCCATGTTTTTATGTATCATATCATGGAATATGGTTTTCATAGCTCTTTGGTATGTAGCACTAGCATTCTTTAATCCAAATGGCATAACATTCCAGCAAAAAGTTCCCAATGCACATGTGAATGTTGTCTTTTCTTGGTCTTCAAGAGCAATCTTAATCTGGTTGTAGCCCGAGAAACCATCCATGAGTGAGTACATCTGATAGCCTGCTGTAAGATATATGATCATATTAATGTTTGGCAGTGGAAAATCATCTTTAGGACATGCTTTGTTTAAGTCTCTAAAGTCTATGTAGATCCTGATAGATTTATCTATTTTAGATCCTAGGACCACATTAGAAATCCATCCTGCATAAGAGATGACTCTTATGAATCTAGCTTTCAATAATTTTTCTCTCTGCTTTCACTAGTAATGCAACATGAGGATGCATATTTCTTAATTTCTGTTTCACGGGTTTGATCCCAGGATCTATAGATAAATGATGCATTATTAATTCAGGATCGAGTCTAGGCATATCAGTGTAAGACCATGTAAAGTTGATCTTTTTCTCTTTCAGGAACTCAATGAATTGTATCTTCTCCTCTTTTGATAAGGACTATGCTAAGTGAGCAAATTGAGGAGCTTCATCTGTTCCCAAGTTAACTATTTGTGTTGGTTCTATCAAAACTAAAGATCTTTCTTGAAAGTTCTTAGGGAGGATATCAAAAATCTCATCTTTTGGCACCTTTGGGAGGTTTTCACCATCATATACGTCTTTTATTTTTACTTTTTTAGAATCTGATACTTCCACATCATGGTTTTCACTATCAGTTCTTTTTTTCTTTTTATTTTTCAATTTGTGACTAAGAAACTTGATATCCTCCTCTTTCATGTTCATGCTCCTTGCATTGGTGGAAGAAGGGTAGGGTTCACAAGCATTTAGATAACATGCCAAAGTGTAGTCATTAGGGAAGTTCATAATAGGATTAGGATCTAAATTAGTCCAATCAATCAGGTCAGGGTTTATCAAGGATACCAATTTAGAGTTTGGTAAGGACAACATCGCATCAGTGTCAAGACTATTAACTGACAAGACATGTTCTGTTAAGTCAACTTCTATAGTGTTTAGATCATCAAGAGTTAAATATTCATTAATAGGGTCATTTTTAGTAATGTGCGGACCTAACTCTAGTCACTCATTAGTTGATCTTTCTTCTTCTTCTCTCAGCAAAATGGAACTCATTTCTTGTAGTCTCAGAATGTCCTCTAGACCTAGTAAAACACCAGCTTCTTCATAAAAAATCCTAGGTAGTGGTATCTCATCTAATTCTGGAACAACAACAGTGTTAGGGGAAGTGTTAGAACTCTCTCCTCTTTCCAATAGAGATGCAAATTTATGAATCACATCTACCTCAATGTCCATAGTAGCATCAGACAAGTGATCCCATTCATAATCATGTGAGTCTGTTATTTCACCATCTGATCTGTTTAGAAACTCAGTAATAGTTGCCTAATGTACCCTATTAGCCACTTGAAGATCAAAGTGAGGTAAATCTAGGACATGTAAAATTGTGACCAAGTGCCCCCAGTTAGGATGTAAATCTTGTTGTTGGGGTTTTTATTCAGGAGTTTCTTCTATCAATGGGACTTGTGGAGAGTCTTCTGTTGTTTCCTCTATTTCTTGAATAGTAATTTGTGTTAATAAAGGAACATGAGTCTCTTGTTGTGTTACAAAAGTAGTTACATATCTTTCTCCTTGATATTCGGGATAATTTGTACCAATATGCAATAATCTCTCATAGGTCCATGGTTCTAATGCTATTTCTTCTTCTTCATCATCACTTCCTTCATCAAAGATTGGACCATCTCTTGAAGTAGGGTTTTTAGATTTGTTATTGAAACCTAAACTTGTTTTATCTTTGGTATTTCTGAACTCCATGTGTATAGGTTCAACAAGTCCTTTTCCTTTATCAACTAAAGGTCCCTTCCCTTTATATCCCATTTTTTTAAGAAGGTCACATCCTTTACCATACTTTTCTAGGGATATCTCCACATGTTTTACCTAATTTTCTTTTGGTTCTCCATTGTAAAGCCAAGCCAGGACTGATTTTTCATCTTTTTCATCCTCTGGAGAGGTAGAAGCTCTAACCATACTAGTTGCTTTGTGAATGTTTTGTTCTTTAGATGTAGTAGGTGTGAAAGATGAGGAAGGTTTCCCATAAGATCTTGGAGATACAGGAAGTTCTGTTAATGACAGAGTCATGTCTAGTTTGTATTCTCCCATGCTGGTTTCTTCAAGTTTTAGTGTCTTTCCAAAGCTTCTCATCACCATGTCTTTATTAGTTTAAGGTACATTTTCTTTTGGGACTTCCTTATTATGAAGAACTAGACTATCTCCTTTAACATTATTTCAAGTATAACTGGCATCTGCAGGAATTGTTACTTCCACCCCATTATGTGGGAATTTGATACATTGGTGGTAAGTAGGTGGGACTGTTAGAAACACTGAGAGGGGGGGTGAGTCAGTGTTTCTCTATTTATTATATTTCAGCAACTTAAACATAAATCCAATGTAGCTTAATACAAGAACACATAACACATGATATGTTTATGGGGAAACCTTGATCAGAGGAAAATATCGGTGGGAATTAGTACCCACAAATATTGCACTAGTATAATGAACCTGTTAAAGTTCCTTTGCCCTGTTAGGAGTAGTCTTTATAATCCAAGTACAATGACCCTGTTAGGAGTCTTAGACCCTGTTAGGAGTTTATTAAAAAACCCTGTTAAAGGTATATGGCTCACTTCCTAGGCTCACTGCCCAATAAGATGAAGGCTACAACCTTCTGATAATTGATATACACTATATCAAAAGTGAACTGTTGTGATGACACTGTTGTCTGATCAGTTCCATGTATGCGCCAATGCTCTTACTCTCTTAAAGAGATTTATCTCATGCTGACTTCCATTATACTGCTCTTCTATATCTCTCTTATCCATATTCTTCAATACTTGTAACATAACTTTATATTTCATACTTATATGTTCATACCCAAATAGATGCGACCCAAAACAAGACTTATGGTAAGCCCTAAAACATAATACACAACGCTTCCAAGCAAGTCGGCTTAAGCATGTTTACAAAAATACTAAAGAAATTATTACAAACATATAATCAAAGGCACTTGGCTGTTACACAACAAAATAATTCACGCTGATCAAAACACTAGTCAGCTTTCATGCTCTGTCTTTTGGACTACTGGTGTACTGATCTGTCTGTAACTTCTCCGTACTATCATGCCGTACCATGCATGTCTGGACTTAGTATGTAGACATCACATAGAACATATATCTAAACGCACATACTCTGATTCGATCTCTTGTATGTGCGCTAATGTGTTGATCGCTGTATATCTCTGTCTGTCTTGTTTTCCATACTTAGTCATTTTATCTTCTAAGTTATCTTTGACAAAAACTTAGTATGAATTTGTTGCCATGATGAAAACACAAAATAAGTCATGCATCCTCAAGAAGTCAACTTTCCAACAATCTCCCCCTTTGTCATTTATGGCAACAAAGGAATGTGGCCAAGTTTTTCAAAATGACTTAACACACAAAATAATTGTATATCATTGCATCTCTTAACATATATATATATATATATATATATATATATATATATATATATATATCATTCAAAACTTAAGGGAACATCAACATACTAAGTTTATTGAGAAGGAGGTCTGGCTATCAATGGAAAGGAGAGGAGGAGAGTGAGGGGCTGGAGGGAATTCGAATTCTCCTTTGGGCGGGAAATTTGCTGGAGGAGGATTGCAGACGAATCTAGGTGAAGGCAACAAGATTACCAAGGGAGGTGAGAAGGATGCAAAAGGGGACAAAGACCCAGATCGGAATCAACCCTGAGAAGGTGGCAAAAGGGACTTTTTGAACCATGACATGAGTGGGAAAGAGGCCTCTGGCAATGATCAGATTTTTTCCGTGCCAGTGATTCAGAAAAAGGTAAAAGATGTAGCAGTGGAGGGCTCCACAAAAGATAAAAGGGAGGACAATCCTCTATCGAGATTCCAAATCCGTGAAGATGCTCCAAAGGCAACGAAAGGTGATGGTAAGCTTCCTGAAATTGCAAAAGACGGTCAACCTTTATTTAAAAATACTGCAAATGGAAGTTGGACCTCTCTTTTTGGTGTGAAACCTACTGGG
>MU227097.1:523746-534102 GCA_018584345.1 Thuja plicata | reverse complement strand
GGTGAATCAGTGTTTGTCTATTTATTATATTTCAGAAACTTAAACATAAATCAAACATACATCCAATGAAGCTTAATACAAGAACACATAACACATGATATGTTTACGGGGAAACTTTGATCAGTGGAAAACCCCAGTGGGAATTAGTACCCACAAATATTGCACTAGTATAATGAACCTGTTAAAGTTCCTTTTCCCTATTAGGAGCAGTCTTTACAATCTAAGTACAATGACCCTATTAGGAGTCTTAGAACCTGTTAGGAGTCTATTACAAAACCCTATTAAAGGTATAGGGCTCACTTCCTAGGCTCACTTCCCAATAAGATGAAGGCTACAACCTTCTGATAATTGATATACACTATATCAAAAGTGAACTGCTGTGATGACACTGTTGTCTGATTAGTTCCATGTATGAGCCAATGCTATTACTCTCTTAAAGAGATTTATCTCATGCTAACTTCATTATAATTTTCTTCTATATCTCTCTTATACATATTCTTCGACACTTGTAACATAAATTTATATTACATACTTATATATTCATACCCGAATAGACGCGACCCAAAACAAGACTTATGGTCGGCCCTAAAACATAATACACAATGATTTTGAGAAAGTTGGCTTAAGTGTGTTTACAAAAATACTAAAGACATTATTAAAAACATATAATCAAAGGCACTTGGCCATTACATGACAAAATAATTCACGCTGATCAAAACACTAGTCGGCTTTCATGCTCTGTCTTATGGACTGCTGGTGTATTGATCTGTCTGTAACTTCTCCATACTATCATGCCGTACCATGCATGTCTGGACTTAGTATGTAGACATCACATAGAAAACATATCTAAATGCGCATAATCTAATTCGATCTCTCACACATGCACTGATGTGCTGATCACTGTATATCTCTGTCTGTCTTATTTTCCATACTTAGTCATTTTATCTTCTAAGTTATCTTTGACAGAAACTTAGTATGACTTTGTTGCCATGATGACAACACAAAATAAGTCATGCATCCTTAGGAATTCAACTTTCCAACAAGGACTACTTTCATTTCATGGATCCAAGGTCTCCCTAATAGTATGTTGTAGGCCAAGGATAGATCTAGATCTTGATAGATCACATTTCTTCAACTGGTCCTATTATGATTGGTAGAACAACGAGGCCTTTGGATGACCTTTCTTCTTCATCATAAGCTTTGATATTTATCTTAATCCTTGAGTCAATGGTTTTCTTCTGAAAGTCCCAACTTCTTTATCAGATTGAGAGTACAAATTTTCAACCCTGCGCCTCCATCTATCAATACATGTATGACATAAGATTTGTGAATTAGGACCTCAATGTGTAGGGGTTGGTTATGCAGATGAGTCAATGATTTGTCATCTTCTTCTGAAAAATAGAGGTAGTGTGGTGCTAAGATATGATTAACCATTGCCTGGAACTTGTCTATATGAATGTCTTTTGGAACATTTTTAGAATGTAGGGCTTGTTCAAGAACTTCCCTATGCACTGAGGAGATTTTTAGTAACTCAAATATAGAAATTTGAGTAAAGGTTATTTGCAATTGATATACATGGTTATAGTTTGCTAAAGGAATGGTATCTATTTGTCTTGTTGCTACTGGTTTGGGAATAGTGACAATAGGTACTTTTGAAGATGTCACTTTTTTTGATGAACTAGCTCCTTTGATTATAACTTGTGCTTGACTTTTAGTCACTACATTTGATTGTATTGATGTATCTTTAGCACCTTTAATAGTGATCACATTGATTGATTTGTATTTAATGTCCAACATGTTGATCACATTATCATTATTGGAGTAGGCATAATTCACTTCGTTTCCTTTTCCTTTAGAAGCTTCCCCTTTTTCATAGTTAGGGAATGATTTGTTAAATGTTGTATGGTCTTCATTTGTGGTGTGTCCTTCCACTTTTATCTTGGCTCCTTCAATAAGGTCTTGTATAACATGTTTAGGCTTAACACAATTATTAGTCTTATGTCCTTTATTTTTGTGAAAGACACGATAAGAATTGTCATCCCACCATCTCGGTTTGAATTTTAGTTCCCATGATTTTGAATTGGGAATTGTAAGAAATTTTTTGTCCAAGAGTGTCTTCAAAACTATCTGAAGAGGTTCTCCCAAAGGAGTGAATGTTCGTTGAGGTTTAGAAGTCCATGGTCTACTCTTGTTGTTCTTATTTCTTTCTTTAGGTATTGTGGTTGTTACCTTGGCCTCTTTGTTTGCTTGCAAGCTGTTTGTTAAATTGAACATTGTTGGTTTAGGGTTAGCATTAGATACATTTGCCACTCTATCATTAAAAAATTTCTTGTTTTGTTTCTAGCATTTAGGCTTGTTGTTATAGTTGGTAGATTTACTATCACTTTGAATTGTGATTTCCCCTTTCTTAACCATGACCTCTTCAATACAGATGAAATTTTCGATCATCCTATCAAAGCTAGGTGAATCTTGCATTTGAAAAGCATAGTTTAATTCAGGTTTCAAGTTGTTAATAAAGATTTCCATCTTTTCCAATTTGGGAATAGCTCTTGAATACCTAGCAAAGATTTTCCTCCACCTTTGTAAAAAGTGTGTATAAAGTATTCACCGGTTCTTTGTTTTGTGTTACATAAGTCCATCATGGTTACGTCATGTTGTATATTGTAGGAGTAATGTTGGACAAAATGTTGAATTAACTCCTCAAAAGATTTCACCTTAGGTGTGAGTTTGGAAAACCACTCCATAGCATTTCTGCTTGAACTTCTTGGAAATAGCCTCATTAGGTATGTAGGTTCATACATGTACTCTATGATTAGAGCACAAAACTCTCTCACATGGTCATGTGGATCAGTCTCTCCATATACTTTTCATATTTAGGCCTTGCCATGTTGGGAGGAAATGGAATCATGTTGATACTCTTGTCAAAAGGAAATGGACAAATGTGGTCCAAAGAGTTTTTTTTGTTGGTTTGACCTTTTCTTGTTTGAGTGTTGCAAGTTTGGCTTGCATCAAGGTCAATTATTTGGTGAGAATAGGGGTGGGTATATCTTTTTCCTTTAGTTTTTCAACATCATAATCTTTAGGGAGTTTGAATCCAAGGGATGCTAGATGTAGAAAGTATTTTTCCTTGTCTTCACTAATGATATTTTCCAATATCCGTTGGAATTTTCTACTTTGTCTGAGTCTATTATACTCTTTCTCGGGTACGTCTCCATCACTATTTGAGTCAAACAAAGGATGAGTGATGTGAATTTCTTCTTCACTATTGCTATCTTCTTGCCTTCAATTTTTGTCATTGTTGTATTCTTCAAAAGTTGTACTCCATTCATTTCTAGGAGCTTCCATTGCGGGCGATTCTATGTCAAATAAGGGATTGTGAGATGTTTCTCCTTGTTGAAATTGTAGCAATCTAGGAGGTACTTTTGATTTGTCAGCAAGATACTTGTTGCGTCTTGTGTTAACCATGAAGCTGAATCTCAACTATGTCAAAAGGTTTCCAATAGTGTCAAGTGAAGTCTCAAATTATCCAAGTAAGTGTGTCCAAGTAAGAATTTGTTTGTGTTTGTTGATGTAAGTGAATGACTCCAGCATCAGAGGGTTAGAATGCCCTAATAGTGAGTTGGGAATCAAGTTGTTTTGAAAAGTGAATAGACCACACATTTGAGACCAATTGTGAGAACCCAAAAGGACATGCAAGGTAGACTTCTGAAAAAGTTTTGAAACAGTGACTGGTGGACTAGAAAAAGCAACATGACCAGACTAAAGAGCCAAAAGGGTACCCAAATATACTAAATTTCTCCAAGATACAAATCTACAAGTTCCCACTGTCTTAGATGTGATACACTGAATGCGAGGTTTTGCTTAACCAAATGTGACCTTTGATATCCTAAATGCGAGCTTTCTCCCTAAATGTGAGGCAAAAAAGACCAAAAGCTAGTTTTCTCCTCAGTTGTGAGCTAATGCTACAAGATGCAACCTAAGATAGACCAAAAATTAGCCTTTGATGTTTTGTCTCAAAGTACGTGCAATTTTGTCTGACAGTAAGGTTTTTTTGAGACTTTCCAGTGAGTGGAAAACAACTTGTATGTTAGGGAATGAATATTATTGCTTATTTTTGGAGTTATCTCTTTAATGAGTTTAAAGCACATCAAGCAATGTTTCTTTGTTAAGGGATGACAAAAATCACTTTCCTTATTCCCTAGTTTCTAAGCATAGGATGAAAATATTTGCTCGTAGAATCAGGTACACACTCAAATGCTAATCAGAATATGGCCATCACCAAGCATGTAATGGCTCCAGTCATGATGCCATATTAGCTGACTACAAATGCAAGTGAGGGCACGTAATGATGAGTATCTTGGGGTAATTACTATTTTCCTTGCACAAAGATTATCACCCCTTTGGAGGTGAATTGTATTTGTTTTGACTACAAGTGTTTTGTATTTTTGGGCTTCCATTCGTAATCATCCCCCATAGAATTTCACAAGGAAAAATTGAGGTGTATAGCCATACGAGTACTCAAATATGTGTAGTCTCACAAGCAAGATTCAAGCGGCTCCGCTCTACACATATTCAAGCATGTTCAAGGAATGTTGTCATAATTCCAGGAACAAAACTGACTACGTCTTTTGAGGTTTTAGCCTACAAGGAAGCATATTGATTATAGTGAGTTGGAAGGGTTGGCATGAAACCTTTCCTCACTTGGGTCGTCCCAAGATATTTTTTCCTCAACCGACAGACCCTCTAATGTTTTGAAATCATAATAAAGGATTGGAAAGCTTAGGAGTTCTAGATTTCTGATTCTTCAAAAGAAGAAGAGCATACTCTCCTATTCCATGTCATTTTATCCCATAAACACTTCAAGCAATTCTTTCCATCAAATGACTTCACTCAAAACTCAATCTCCCATGATGAGTTTTTGATTCCTCCACTTGGAAGGAAGAGAAAATCCTCTAGTGAGACTAAGTGATAAGCTTAAGTTTGATTCTTAATTCCTATCTTAGAAAACACAAAGTACTTGAAAAGAAAATATTGTTTGTTCAATTTCCCCAAAGTTAGGTGAATTGCTTGTTCAATTTCTATCTAAAATTTGTTTCAAAGCCTTGAATAAATAAAATCAATTAATCCATAAAACACGTGCAAACCACAAGTTAGTAATTCCTCTCCACCTTTTTGAGAAAAAAAGGTTCTAACAACAATCTACAATAAAAAATTAGGCTACTAAAAGGACAGAAGAAAACAAGATCAAAAGATTAATGGTTAGACATTTTAGTTTTCAAATCAAATGACTAGATGCGATTTACTTTCCCAAATATGATCCTAGAAACCTGGGATATGATCAAATGTCCCAGATGCGATGCTTTTCATTAAAGGCGACACAAGATAAACCAGATGCGAGGCTTTACCAAAAGTGATGTAGGATTCCCTAGATGTGAGCTCTAAAATCTAGGATGCGGTCCAATTTCCTCGATACGATCCAATTTCATGGATGTGAGCCTTGGTGACTAAAGGCAACTCTGTACCTAAAAACAAAGAAGACAAATCAGTCAAAAATGAAGAGAAAGTGAGGTAAAATCCAAGGATTAGGCCCCACGGTGGGTGCTAGAAATGTGTGTGTTATTTTGTGTACCTATTTTCTTCAACACAACACTTCAATAAGTCATTATATTAGTGAAAAACAAGAGTTATCAAGCATACCAATCACTAAAATCGACCTATTGCTTCCTATCTAAGAAGAGTGTGAAGAATGCTATAATTGCCCTCAAATTATGCATTAATCAGTGACATATACAACTTAGAATAGAATATTTGAATGCTTTTAATCTAAATGCTCAAGAAATGTTCATTTTAAAGCTCCAAAGTGAAAGATTATAACAATGCTATGAAAATGAGAGCTAAAATGCATTACGATCTATGAAAATAAGAGCAACATAAGTTCACAAATTGAATTCTCAAATTAGGGGCTCATTGAGCTTAAAATTCATTCCATTTATAGAAGAATTTGGTGAATGAGAGGTTAGGATTGAAAGTGGAAGAGAGGTGGAGATTGAATCTTTGGTGATCCATGTGAGGTTGTCCAAGTGATTTAACTCTCATTGGCTAGGGATTTGACTTTCCCTTTTGCAAATGGAGTTGTAATTAGGATTTATTTAATTCCTTTTAATTAATTACTTTAGCCATGTTTTTGATTGAATTGAATTGATTTGATTTAATTGGATAAGACAATTAATTTAATTTAGTGATTAAATCACTTAGGAGATTAAATTTGATTTAAATGAATTATGCCAATAAATTAAAGAAATGTCTTGACATAATTAGGGGTATGATCACACTTAGGGAAAATAGGGTCTATGGTTAGAGAAAACCAAATTAGGGTGGTTACAGCCCTCACCAAGGTTGATAGAGAACAATACCCAATCGATTATGAACAAATGATGAAGAGTATGGGATTTGAAGAAGTGACATATTTTATGAGAAGAGGAGAAATTAATCAACTTGTAAAGTTGTGTAATAAGGGGTCATATCCTACAAAGGTTTTTATGGATTTTTTTTCAGAAGACATATTACCGTTGGGGACAATTATGTCGGGAGGATCAGAGGACAAAAATGCACATAGATCTAAAGTATATGTCTATGAGGATGTAGAACCCTAACCTTTACATTGAATTTTATTTGGCTTCTGAAATTGAAATTAAAATAATTCTACACAAGAAACTAGTACAATGGAAGACTAGTAGGAAATTTAAAAATTATTCTTTATTGTGTCACTTAATTCTATTTCAAATTATTACTATTTTCAGTCACTCTATAAAATTAACTATGTTAGAAGGACAAGGAACTAGGATCCCAGTGCAGTTATGGAGCAAGACTTGGGATAAGAACAACAAGGACTATAATTACAAGATCTTTCATGATGATTTTGTGGTGTGATACTAAGATCACTTGGGAAGAATGTAGAAAGGATCCCAATGAGGATAAGGGCTATCTTGAGGCCATCAGAGTACTACCTTGAGAAAGGGTTTTCACATAATTTTGCAGATTGGATTTGCAAAGGAGATCACACTCTGATAAGATTTTATGGGTATAGGGAGGAACCACATGAATTTCCAGTCTATGTATCTGAGAGGGTTGCATTTCTGGAGTTTATCTAGAAAATGATGTGGTTTGAGAAAGAGGTAAATCGACCTAGAAAGAAAGGAACATTCATGCCTCATGTGGTCAAATTCATGTGTTTCTCTATTGGTTTTGGTGTATTAGAATAGTTGCAGGATTATTTGAAGAAGGCCTATCTGTTAGAAACACTGAGAAGGGGGGGGGGGGTGAATCAGTGCTTGTCTATTTATGATATTTCAACAACTTAAACATAAATAAAACATACATCTAGTGAAGCTTAATAAAAGAACACATAACACATGATATGATTACAGGGAAACCTTGATCAGGGGAAAACCCCAGTGGGAATTAGTACCCACAAATATTGTACTAGTATAATGAACCTGTTAAAGTTCCTTTGCCCTGTTAGAAGTAGTCTTTACAATGAAAGTAAAATGAACTTGTTAGGAGTCTAGACCCTGTTAGGAGTCTTTACAAAACCCTGTTAAAGGTATATGGCTCACTGCCAGAGCTCACTGCTCAATAGGATGAAGGCTACAACCTTCTGATAGTTGATATACACTATATCAAAAGTGAACTGCTATGATGACACTGCTGTCTGATCAGTTCTGTGTATGCGCCAATGCTCTTACTCTCTTAAAGAGCTTTATCTTAGGATGAATTCATTATACTGCTCTTCTATATCTCTCTCATGCATATTCTTCGACATTTTTAACATAACATTACATTTCATACTTATATGTTCATGTCCGAATAGACACGACTCAAAACAAGACTATAGTTGGCCTTAAAACATAATACACAATGCTTCCAAACAATTTGGATTAAGCGTGTTTACAAAATTACTAATTAAATTATTAAAAACATATAATCAAAGGAACTTGGCCTTTACACAACAAAATAATATACGCTGATCTGAAAACCTAAGTCAGCTCCATGCTCTATTTCCTAGACTTTTGGTGTATTGATCTATCTGTAACTTCTCTGTACTATCATTCCATACCATGTGTGTCTAGAATTAGTATGTACATGAAACATAGAACATATATCTGAACACGCATACTCTAATTTAGTCATTTTCTCGTGCACTGATGTGCTGATCGCTGTATAACTCTGTTTGTCCTATTTTGCATACTTAGTCATTTTGTCTTCTAAGTTTACTTAGATAGAAACTTAGTATGACTTTTGTTGCCATGATGACAAAAAAAAATAATTCATGCATCCTCAGGAAGTCAACTTTCCAACAATCTCCCCATTTGTCATTTATGGCAACAAAGGAATATGGCCAAGTTTCTCAAAATGACTTGACCACAAAAAATTATTTTATCATAGCATCTTTTAATATATACATATACTGCTCCCATATATACACATTCTCTATTACTCAAAGTTTGAAATTAATGACAAAGGTGTACAAAACTTGTAAGTCTTCTAGATACTTACTCCATGTAAACATTTGGGTACACAATCTGAAGAGATTGGATCTCTTTCTGCTAGAATACCTTCATTGCATCAACTATCTGAAGATACGCGCATAAGGCATATGTCAGCTTCTCCATCTTTATCAAATCCATGCAAGGACCTTGATCATATGTCATAATGGTGGCATCAATCTGTTTGATGTTCTCATTCAGAACTGCTAGAGAGGGCGCAAGTGCATTTCTCAAATGAGTTTGTCTGAATCTTATCTTATTGATCTCCAACTTAGCCTTTTCAATCTTGTCCAACTGAACTTGATAGACATTGTTACAGATGTTCATGTCTTGCATGGATGTCTCAACTAATTTTCTAATACTATCCACCATGATCTCTGCCTCTTCTATCTTTTTGATATGTTCAGAGGTGAACTTTACTCTGTCCATGTAGTTTTCTATAACCTTCATGCCTTTAGCTGCCAATTCTTTCAATATAGATTGCCCAATCTTTAGAGATTTTAGGTCTAAGGTAAAATTCCTTACCAATTCATTCAATCTCTCCTTCTTATACTCATCTTCTGCAGTTCTAGTAGCAGAGTCTACTAGATCTATAAAGTGTGCTTTGAATCTTGTTAGAATGTTGTTGACATCTTCAACTGATTGAATCTTGGCTACTTTCTTGTCTGCAGGTACTAAATCATTCAGAATGTTAACTAAATCCAAGAAAAGAGGGTTCCTCATAACCTATTTTTCTTTGGCCTTTTCCATAGCTAGAACGTTGATCTTCATTAAGTCCTCTTCTCCCCATGCATCTAGACTTGCTGAATCAGGAATTAACCTTGACAACAATGAAGTAGATGGTAAATTGGATGGAGTGAATATATTATTTTGACTGGTATCCATGCATTCACTCTTTACTGGAATCTCCTTGAATGGTGTCTCATCATCTTGAGTGTCTTTCTCTTTATTCAAGTTTGTTGGATCATTGGACAGAACTTCATCTTGTTGTGTAGATGTATCATCAGTGCACATCTCTTCAGTGCTTACAAATGCTTTATCAACTTTGTCCATGTCATTGTCAGATGTTGTCATGGATATCTTGATATTGTCAACCACTATAGTATCTTCTGAGTCTTTTTCTATATCAGAAGTTATTGACACTGAGGGCGCTGGAACCTAGGGACTTGTCATAGGTGCACTTTAAATCACAGGTTCTATAGCCTATTTGGGAGGAGCTGGAGTTACCTTTTTTGTAGGCGCCGTTGATGGATGCATGTGTCTATCCATAAATACTTGTGCAAAAGTTTTTTCTATCTCTTTTCCTACTAACTCATATTCCTTGTTCATAATATGAAGTGTCCTTGTCTTAGTTCTGAGATGAGGCTTCACCACATCTAACAGAATCACCTTCTCATCATATGAGCATACAGGGAGAAGATTATTCAATGTTTCTGTAGACACCCAAAAATGGACATGCTTGCGACTTTACATTAAAAACACTAATTTTCATCTATTAATTAATGGTTTTTTAATCATTAATTAATCATCTATTTTCCTCTAAATTCATTCCCCAAATCATCTAATCAAATTCTCAAAATTAATTAAATAATTAATTTTATTTAATTAATTAACCTTAATTGATTAATTACCATTAATTAATTATTTAAATTTAATTTCCTATAGTTTAAATTCAAATATTTGAACTTACTAATTAAATTCTTCCAATTAAATTAATTTAATTTCATTCAATAAAGCAATTCTAAATAAAAAAGAATTCAATTATCTCACATGTTAAAAACTTTAATTAAATAAATGAATTAAATATTCA
>MU227097.1:475767-504469 GCA_018584345.1 Thuja plicata | reverse complement strand
GGGGGGGTGAATCAGTGTTTGTCTATTTATGATATTTCAGCAACTTAAACATAAATCAAACATACATCCAATGAAGCTTAACACAAGAATAAATAACACATGATATGATTATGGGGAAACCTTGATCAGAGGAAAACCCCAGTGGGAATTAGTACCCACAAATATTGTACTAATATAATGAACCTGTTAAAGTTCCTTTGCCCTGTTAGAAGTAGTCTTTACAATGCAAGTACAATGACCCTTTTAGGAGTCTAGACCCTATTAGGAGTCTTTACAAAACCCTTTTAAAGGTATATGGCTCACTGCTAGAGCTCACTTCTCAATAGGATGAAGGCTACAACCTTCTGATAGTTGATATACACTATATCAAAAGTGAACTGCTGTGATGACACTGATGTCTGATCAGCTCCGTGTATGCGCCAATGCTCTTACTCTCTTAAAGAGATTTATCTCATGATGACTTCATTATACTTCTCTTTTATATCTCTCTCATGCATATTCTTCGACATTTGTAACATAACATTACATTTCATACTTATATGTTCATGTGCGAATAGACACGACTCAAAACAAGACTATAGTCAGCCTTAAAACATAATGCACAATGCTTCCAAACAATTTGGCTTAAGCATATTTACAACATTACTAATTACATTATTACAAACATATAATCAAAGGCACTTGGCCTTTACACAACAAAATAGTATACGCTGATCCGAGAAACCTAAGTTAGCTCCATGCTCTATTTCCTGGACTGTTGGTGTACTGATCTGTCTGTAACTTCTCCGTACTATCATTCCATACCATGCGTGTCTGGACTTAGTATGTAAATGAAAAATAGAACATATATCTAAACACACATACTTTGATTCAGTCACTTACACGTGCGCTGATGTGCTGATCGCTGTATAACTCTGTCTATCCTGTTTTTCATAGTTAGTCATTTTGTCTTCTAAGTTTACTTATACAAAAACTTAGTATGAATTTTGTTGCCATCATGACAACACAAAATAAGTCATGCATCCTCAAGAAGTCAACTTGCCAACACTATCACCTTGAAGGTGGAACAGAGATGCCTTATGACCCTGAGGGTCATATTCGATTCTTTATAAAATAATACAATCATAGAATGGATTTGAAGGAAGATATTGGTAGGAATTTCATAAATCCCTTATACATTTTACAAAAAAGAAAAAAAATGGAGTATCTTGATGAAAATAGAAGAAGAGAGGAAAAAAAAGGGGCAACCTTTATTTCATGATGATAAGACCAATGAAGTTTTTAGGATGGAATTGTGTATTAAAGATTTTGAAAGTTTGTATGAAAAATCTATTTAAAGTGCACCATAAGAGGTTAAGATTCCTCCTAAAAAGCCTAGGAAATTTATAATTCATAATTTAGACTCAGATTCCCCACCTCCTATAAAGTAGAAGATAGATGAAGTGGTTCCCATTGTTACCTATGAAGAATCTGAAGGAGAGTGAGAAATAGAGGAGGATGCTAGTACATTGAAAATACTAAAATTCGATGAAAAAGTAGGCCAATCACCCTCCCCTTTTGTATTTTAGGAAGGAATACATGGATATAATGCTCATCTTCTTGATGAAGAAGAACCGCTTGACCTCATTGATGAGAGGGAATCTATTTATGGTAGATTCATTTAGAGAGATGAATCTAAATAAAGTAAGTTTTACTCTAGATGAATCCAAATAAATGATACAAAAAGTGACTTGTTTTTTTTTCCTAGACTTTCTCTTAAAAAGTTATTTTTACTTGATCAGATAAGGAGGCAAGATGACCCCACATTTGTAGCAAAATTTGATACCAAAGAAAATATTGTCTGATCAGGGTACAACCCTAAGACAATTTAAATTTAGCTACACGGGTAAGTTTTAAGGGGCCTCACAAACAAAAATTTATTGATATTATCAGAGGAGCTTATGGAATAGCAGTGGTTCAAACAATGGATGATACTTCCCCACTAGTTGATAATACAAAAATGATGCACAAAGCTATGTTTAATAAGGATCTAGTTAAACATATGCATGAAAATATTGAGCATGCACACACTAGGGAGGTGGAGATTAAAAAAGTAATCAACGAGTTGTATCTTGCCAATGTTTATTTAAAGGAGTTGTATGAACTAAAGGTGGAAGCTAGACCAAGGCTATGGTATTACATAAATATGATCCTTCTAAACCTGAAGATATTTTAGTTGATAAAGTATCCACAGTAAAGGTTGACATGATTTTTTTAGAAAAGGTGATGCATGAAGTCCCTAAGTGGGTAATTAATTCTGTAGAATAGGTTTTATCTTTCAAAGTTGAATTGGTTATCAAAAAATGTGATGAAGTGTACAATGGATATCGTGCTCTATCAAATATATTGGACACATTTGGGAAATATAACCCACAAATCAAGGAACTTTCTAGGAGATGGACACCATCTCACTTTGATTTAATCAGGCTTTATGAAGTCACTCAGAGGGACCCCAATACTCATGTGGAGATAAAGAAAAAAAAAGAAACCACTGATACTATTATCAAGGAATTGAAATACATTGAATAGGAAGAGGGAAGAATAGAAGAGAAGTTGTCTTATATTTACATCATTAAACATTGAAGAATCCCATAATTTGTTTATAAAGAGGGTCGAGTGAAAAGTATACAAGAATGAAAAATTGAATATAAGGACATGGACCCTAAAATCATTTCTCACTTGGAGGAAGATAATAAGTTAACTATGTTAAAGTTTAACATGTTTCTGGATAGGGTTATTGTGCTTGTTAACATGTTTTCAAAGTTCATGGTCGAGGTTTGTGCTATCATAGGAAAAAGGTGGAAGGATTACCTACTCAACATTCCAAATTTTCTACACCATTAGTGGCCTACAGATGCACAGATTGCAGAATGGGTGAAAAAATGTTTGAAGCCTGCCAGTACGCCTTCCAAAGAAAAGAAGCAAGTGACCAAGGAAGAAGAAAAAATCATTGAATGATTATGTCTAGAATAGGGACACTTTCCACATTTTTATTAATGTTTTTATTTCAAAACTCATAATTATGTTTTAGTGTTTTTATGTTTTAAGTTTAGTTTAGATTGTTAGTTATGAAAAGGCATGTATGTAAACAGTCTAAAGCTTGTCACTTCCTCTATTTTATATAAAGGGAAGATCAAGACTGTAATATATGGGAGTTAGATAGATAAAATGGTAGAATAGAATAGTGGTTGAAAAAAGCAAACTCACATTGTACATTTTTTTTTGATTCAATACAAAGATCCAACTTTTTCCTGTTCAGAATTGTGGTATGAAAGTTACTTTCTTATTTGATTAGTCTTGTTTACTTATTGATTGTGAAAATCAATTTCCATTCTTAATACTTGTGTAGAAATATTACTTGTCCCTCATATTGATATGATTATCAAAATACATCTGCAAATTTTTTGTCCTCATTTCTTTTGTCTAATTGGCTTTCTGAAAAGGAAATTAAAATCAATTGGACTATTAATGTGTTGTGCACTTAATCATTCTACATTGATAGGATTGGATGGTTGATGGTTTTCCTAAAGGATAAAATATTGTATTACATAGTTGTACATGAGGATCTAATAAGAAGTGACTCTATGCCCAATTAGGATAAGGGATTGGTCTAGTATTCTTCAAAGATCATTTTTTTATATAAATGATCAATTTCATTTTCATTTCAAGCAAGTAGGAGATAACATAAAATAGGAGAAGTATAAGCATTTGTAATATTGAGTCAGATAATTGTAGGAGAAAGGCATTTGTAGAAGAAGTAGAATACAATTTTTTACAATATAAGATGGTTAAATCACCCTCATAAGCATGATTTCTTATCAAATCTAAGAAGAGATCACAAACCAAACATTTCATTGATTTAGAAAAAAAATGCAAAATGAAAAGTTGGAGAAACTAAAATATTCTTTTTTCAAAGATGAAGGAATTCACAATATCAATGTTTATGGTACGTCAGGTGGGATTTTCACTTTATGGAATCCTATAATTGTCAAGGGTTCTTTTCTTTTTAAAGATTCAAATCATGTTGCAACCAAATTTACTCATTTTTGTGATAGCTATTCTTGGACCACTTCCAACATATATACTTCAAAAATTAAGAATGCCAAAAGAAGGCTTTGATCAATGCTATCAGACTCTAGAGCTTCACATTCTAATGTTGGCTAGATGATGGTTGGAGACTTTAATAATCCTTTAAAATAAATTGAAAATATGAGAGGTTCAAAAATTCAAGTTGATAATCATTTTGAATTTTAATGGAATTAATTCAATATCAAGATGCTTTGGATTTTAGCCTATAGAGAGCATCTTATACATGGTCAAATAGATAGGTTGACTGACCTTATCCAGGTTAAATTTGGATCATGCTATGATCACTTTTGTATGGTTATTAAATACTGCCTACTCCCTATTATCTCTCTCTAAGATTGGATTTGACCACTTCCCCATTATTTTTTTGTTTGAGAACTTGGGTATGCCAAGTGATTTACTTTTTCTTTGAGAAGATGCGGCTAAAGCATCGTGATCTTAGAAACATGGTGAAAAAGTGGTGGATTATTGACATTGAATGTACAATGATGTACAAAGTTGTTAAGAAACATAGATATGTGAAGACTAATGTGAAGAAATGGAATAAGTAATCTTTTGGGCACATTTTTTGGGAAACAAGAGTCTCTTCTTAAGGAGCTAAAAACTATCCAAAACTCCATCCAATAAAATGGTTATAGTGATTAGATAAAATACTAGGAGAATAACCTCCTTATGCATCTAAATAATATCATATCAAATGAGGAATTTTGGAAATAGAGGTTGAGAATTGTCTAGTTGTAGTGTAGGGGAAAAAGCTTCATTTTTTTATTTCTCTACCTTAGAGAATAGAGCTTCTAAGAAAATTTACCATATCATCAATAATGGTCACATATTGGATAAAGAAGTAGATATAATGGAAGCAACCTCTAAATTTTTCTCTAATCTTCTAGTGGAGAAAGGTTTATAGGATGTTTTTTGTGAGGAGAGTATTCTTAATGTTATTCCTAAGCTTGTAGAGTATTATTAATTCTCTTTCTAAAGGTCTAAAATGGATTCTTTGGAATGACAGGCTTATCAGAATTTGGGATGATTAGTGGTTAGTGCAATGCCTCTTTTTGAGATCCCTAATTTTTATTCCTTCAAGGAATATTGTATTAGATCATTTGGAAATAAAGTGGTTGATTATAAACTTGATGGTAATTGGATGGTTCTATAATTTTATACATATGGGTCTGGTGGAATATTGTATGTAGTGATGGTATGTAAGTTGTGGAGATGTCATGATGTAGATTTGAATACATGATGATTAGATATTATGTTGTCATTGATGTCAACTATTAACTTTGTGTTCTTAGTATGTTGACAAGAATACTTGTGATGCATGATGAGTTTCATTGAGTTTCAATGGTTTCTATATTTATATGTGACTTAGGTGTGTCTCTAGAAGTCTAATGCATGATCACTACTACTGAAGTGATCTTATGTGGAAGTTATGATTAGTTGAAGTATAATAGTGCAGATGCTAGAACAATTAATGAAATATGGTAGATAATTTGAATTCTTGTCAAATATTTGATATATCTTGTGATGTGGTCATAGGATATGGTGGTCCATTGTGTTCTGATTCTCTAGTTGCAGCCATAACTAATTTGAGTTACCAGTGAGTAGAGATAGAGTTGCTACGAGGTAACATAGTTTGTGTTCTTGAGAAATAGTTGATAAATATTTAATTGATGATCGATGTTGAGGTTATGATGTAGTCAGTCAATTCAGTCATGATTTGGTAACATGTTTTCATGATTGGAGGTAATGATCTTGCATCACATTGTTTGATGCTAGCGAGTGGAGAAGATCCTTAAAGAAGCTTGTGTTTGGTTAAAACATGTTTTACTCCTTGACACAACATCCTATGTAAATCATTGTATTAGCCGATGTGGTCTTGGAAATATGTTTTTGTGTATTTAATTTTGATATGTGGCATGTTGGATTTGAGCAAGATGTTTGTACTTCTATGTAAGGGTTTGATCAAGGTGGTGGACTTGAAAAGTTTAGTATATAATGGATGAAGTTGAAGGTTAATTGTGTTGAGCATGTGTTAAGACAAGTGCGGTGAAAAGTGTGAGTTGAGATCAAGCTAGAGAATATTTAAATGTGTTAAGAAGAGATTGTGTGCTTCAGTGGATTTGATCAAGCAGAGGTAGTGTTATTTTATAGATCATTGTTTCTGTTGTTCCCTAATATTTACAACAAGTTAATTCCCTTAATAAGGTAAATCCTAACATATCTTTGTTGTAAATCCTCTAACAAGGTGACACTTTGACAAGTGTTTAAAGTCCTCTAACAAGGTTACTCTTAACAGGGTAAAGGTTCTAACAGGCCCAAGGAAAATACCTTAACCGGGTAGCTCCGAACAGTGCTGTTGTAAATTCCTAACATGGTTAAGCTCCTCACAAGGTGTACTTTAGAAGAGTACATAATTTAGTGGGAACTAATCCCACCGTAGTTTTTTTTTCCCTATTTGGGTTTCAATTAGATAAATATGTGGATGAATTTGCATGTTTATGGTTTTCATTTATTGTATGTAAGGTTAATCTTGTGAATGGTGGTTTACATTTAAGAGGTTATAAAGTTTGGATTATTTGGTACATTACTGATTCACCCCTCCACTCTATAATATAATATTAGGACTAACAAGGTCTTCTTTATCTCTAAGAGATGTTTAATCTTATTCACATTCCTATTTTGCATGCACCAAATTGGGTTATTTGAAGTCCTACCCCTTTTGGGAAGTTTTTAGCTACTACTTTTCCATCCTCATTCATCCAACCTTTCGTCCCTCTTACTTGGTTGAGGCTTGGATTCCTAGGCTAATTATAAATGCCAATTTATTTTTTTGGCTCCTTCATCACAATAAAATTTTGAATATTAGCAAACTTTATCTAAGAGGTTTTTCTCTCACTAATAGATGCTCCCTTTGTCTCTAGGATTTGGAGAGTTCCTTCCATTCTCTTGGAGTGTCCCTTTTTTGTGTTGTTTAGTCTCATATTTTTAGCCTTTGGAATTTACTCTTTCCCTTTTCTTTATGTGACATTTGGAGCCATTGGTATTTCCATTCTTTTAATTTTAACCTCTCTTTCCTTTGGTCCCTTACTCTTCCTCATGTGTCTTGGGGTGTTTGGAAGGATCAAAATAATCATATTTTTAGAGATTCTCCCCTTTGTTCTTCTATGGTCTATTTCGAAATCAATCAGACCATCAAGTAGAATTTCCATGGTGGGGTTTGTGATTTTAACGCTAACTTTTGTAAGTCATTGGTGACTAATTATGATTTTCAGGTTGCCAAGAGATGGGGTTTGAATTTTTATCTTTCCTCCCTTTAGTTATACCAACACTTCCATAGATAATGTTGCTTGGTGTACTCCTCATGGTTAGATCAAAATTAATTTTGATGAGGAGGCCAAGGGGAATCCAGGGCTAGCTAGTTGTGGGGGAGTATTAAGAGATGAATTTGGTTGGGTTCTATTAGTGATGGCACTCCCTTTGGGAATCTATACTAATTACCATGTTCAAGTGGCTACTTCTTTTCATGGCATCAAATTAAATAATTATTAGGAGTTCAAAAAAGTTTGAATTGAAGATGACTCGCTTACACAATCCAATTTTTTAAGGGGTCTTTAAAGTTGAACTAGTCTATTGATACCCCATTAAAGATTCGAAGCATCTAATTGGATCTTTTAATGAAGTATTTATCTCTCATATTTTTAGGGAAGGTAATGCATTAGCAGAATCCATTTCTAATTTAGGAGTTTCTAGGCATAATGTTCTCCTTTGTAGGAATAATCTCTTGCCTCCTTATATGGAAGAAATTTCTTACTATGATTTGATTGATACAAAATATGGAAAAGTTTCATAATTACTTGATCTTTCTTGAGACCCTTTTTGGAGAACGGTTAATTTGTCATGTTGATGATGTTTATGATTACCCTGCCATTTTAATTATTGTCAAATAGATTATTGTCTTTACCAGGTTATCTAGTATTGTATTTAGATTAACTAAAAGGTATTTTTTGGGACATAGGAACTATCATAATTGGAGTGGGGTAATGACTTTTCTATGATCTATAAGCTCTCCTTCAAAATGGGCGGTTAGAGGGATAGGATAAAACCCATTTCTTGTGATGATGTAAAGAAAAATAAGAAATATTGAAAGATTTAAAAGAGGGGAAATGTCACTCCTTATCTAGATTGACTTCATGGTTTAGACATAAAGGTGTTGAAGTTCTTCTATGAAGGATAGAAGGATTGCATACTTTTGGCAAATGGAAAATGCATAGAAGTGAATGAAGAATTGATTGCAAAAATAATTGGACTTTCTATGGATGGCACATGAAGATTTTTAGGGACAAAAAATTCTCTAAGGCCTATTTTAAACAATTTGTCAAAGGTAAGGAAGGGATTAGACTAGTTAAAAAAGGTAGATAGCAGACATCAGGTGAAGTTGATCAAAAATCTCTGGGCTACTATGATTAAGGTTATAATGCAATACATCACATTGGATGGTAGATGCACTACCAAATTTGGCTTCTATTTTTCTAAGTTGAACTATTTCAAACACAAGGTAAAAGTGTCATTTCCCATCCATTTTCTCTCTTCCCTAGAATTGTGGACTTAGGAGAATGAGAAGAATTCTAGAAGCCATCTCCTTCATGATGGCTTGTTTCTCTTATTTATGGAATGTGTTAACATTAATCCCTCTAATTTGGAACATGTATAATTTCAAAATAACATATCTAATCCCTTGGTAAATGAATATGCGTTTGAGTTAGATTCATGAGGAGATATGGAAACAAAGTTGAGTAGCAATGATTTAGAGGATAAGGAGTAGAAGATGGATGATGAAGTTTCTAATTCTCAAGAGGATAAAGCCCCCTTTGAGAAAGATAATAGAGACAAAAAGAAGAAAAGGAAATATACTATTATGAAGGAGTCAACTTCTAAGTGAATAACACAATTATACTACTAGGGGGGGGGGGGGGGGGGGGGGGAGTCGGGGTGAATCAATAATAGATGCAATTTTTTAAAATTTAATCAAATTAAAATTTTTGAATTCAAATTGAAAACTAAGAGGATTTGAGACTAAATGGAGAAGGATATGCAATCACATAATGAAAAAAATACACAAGATTTACATGGAAACCTAGGATGGGAAAAACCATAGTGAGAAATATTGCTAAGATCTATAGTCCTAATCCAATCTCATGATTAAAATTAAATTAAAATGTTTTAGATTAATTGAAAACATATTTTGAAGGGGATCTGGAAGCCTTTAAAACATTAAAAGGAAAGATAGATCATAGAAGCATAACATAGAAGGAACGAAAAGCAAGGAAAGAACATCTAGAAACCATAGAAAAGCTAGCAAAAGGAAAACACCTAGGACAGAGCCAGCTAAAAAATATAAAAAGGATAGCAAGAACCCTAGATAGGAACAAAGATAAGTAAAATTATTAATAATCTTAGTCACTTCCAATTCAAGAAGACTCATGGTATCATCGTCTTTCTTCAAATCTTCTATGTCCTTGTTAGCATTCTGCACAATCTTCTTCATATTAGCATGAGTTATCTTACCTAGCCCATCTAGAACATCAACATGATAGGTATCCTTATAATAAACAAAATCCTTTTCCTTATTGGTGTTCTCCATATTGGAAATAAGGATCCTTCGGTGTTCTGAAGAAGCCTTGAGGATCTTGAAGCTTCATTCACTAATAGTTTTAAGAGTGCCCTCCAAGCTATTAACTCTTTTCTCAATATCAGAAACCCAAAAATCCACTTTATCAAATCTAGAGGAGTAAGCTTCTATCATGGCATCAACACCATTAAAAACCTTAGTGATATCTCTGAGTTCTTTTAGGAAGGAGTTGTCCTTTCTAGCCCCAATGGCCTCCAAAAAATCTAGTTTGTTGGAAAAAATGGCCTGATTTTTGTTCATATCTTTAATCTCATTGAAAAACCAATTGCCAATCTTATTAAATACATATCCCTTTCCTTATTTTTTTTCAATAAATTCATGTTGGGATCCTTTCTATGGTTTTTAGAATTAGAGGTGTCCTCTCTATGAATACCCATAGCAACATCATTATCGATATCATTGTGAGGGATAGAACCCTGAGAATTCACATTCTTCAAAACCCTATCCACATCCATAGAATTGTTCAACACAGTCTTAGTGTTAGGATACAGAGGAGGGAGAGGGCTGATGGACTCTGTAGGATTAATCTTGAGAGGGCTGCGAGGAGGGGAAGGAACAAAGGTATCCCTACCAACATTCTCATATTTTCTTACCATGGAGGTAGAAAGCTTATGTTTCTAGCAAGGCCTCCTGACAGTATTCTCACAGTCTATGTCCATCTCCTCACTACCATCATCATCTTCCTCAACCCAAATCTCATCCTTGATTTTCTTTCCACTCCTACCTTTTTCTGTCTTCCCTATCTTGATCTTTCTAGACCCAGAGGTCATCATTTTGCCCTTACCCTTGCTAACCAAGCTTTCTGGGATATCAATGTCAGTATCTTCCTCCATCTCCGTATCATAATCCCCATCCTCCTTATAATCCTTAGAATTAAGATAATCCTCATCCGAGGTCAAATTCTCAAAAATAACTTGCTCAATAGAGTTAGCTTTAAAATGATCAACAATGAGGACCATAAGCCCTTCATGAAGGGAAGGTTTTCTATCGAGATTGGCCCTATCCCTTTTGATAATAGAATTAAGAGAGAAGAAAATAAAATAGGGTAAGGATACCTTCATTTTATGCCATAATGATTTAGCAACATGAAATGGTAACCATACACTCAAGAGAGTCTCCCGTCAAGAGTGATGTATTTCATGATTGCGAAGAGAACTAGCCTCCAAATATTATTAATAGCCTTGGGAGAGAAGTAGGTCTTATCAATTTTTATCAGGATGTGCCTCTCCTCCTCTTTTGGAACTTCATGATGGAAGCATCAGTAATATTCTGATCTCTGTAGAACTTCTTTCCCATAATGGGCATACCAGAAAATTCAATTACAATGTTTAGATAAGGAAAAATCAGCATTAGAAAGTATGAAGTTAGAAAGGCAACCATGAAAGATATTTTCATACCAAAACTAACCTTATGATACCAATAAGGTTATATAATAAATGTATTATAAAAAAAAATCAAACTCAAACTCCAAGCATCCCTTTGATAGTGCTTTGTCATTTCTTCTTATTTCTCTAATATTATGTTGCTCTCATACACTAATAATGCACAAATGTGGAAGCAAGTGTGGATTGGTTTGACGATAATGAGAATATCGAAGAGGCATGGTTGAAATAAATGGGGAATGTGGCCTCAATTTTATAGAGTTTTAAATTTTCTTGGAAAGACGAGATCAATTAACATTAAAAATGATATCGAAGGCGAGCACAAGTTAAATGAGGAAAAAAAGACAAGTGCTATTAGGAAGAGGAGTGGGAAATGAGAGTTAAGGAGTTAAGTGGAGTGAAAGGTGGAATGTGGAAGAGAGAGGTGGAGTGAAGGGGAGTTAAAAGTGGAAAAAAATTAGAAAGGAAATTAGTGACATAGAGTTAGAAGTGAAGATTAAAATAGAGTGAAATTAATAAATATTCATTTATTAATTCACTCTCATATTAGTAAATTGGTCAATTAATAATTCTTTATTTAATTATGATAAAATGATCTAAAGGAGATAATTAAATAAATATCCTAATAAGGCCATGTTATCCTAATGATTTATTTATCCTAGTAAGGCCATATTTTCAATTAGGATAAAAACAAATTTTGAAGGGGTCCCAAAACCCTTTACAAGCAGATTTTGAGGGGAATCTGGAACCCCACTAAAATGAAATTTTGCTAAAGAGAAGACGTTTTAAATGATCAGCCTGAAACCCTTACACGCCCAAAAAATAACTAAGAATAAACACTAAAGCCCCAGATACCTAGAAACTAGAGGAAAAGGCCAAAGCCTCACATCAGTATGAATTTTTTGGGGTAATAAAGCTCCCCCAAATATTAACCAGGATTTTGACATGGAACCCAAAAACCTCAAGAACAACCATGATGATCCCCCCAAGAAATGAGAGAAAGAGTAAACATACACCACCATAGGGCCTCCCAACCCTAAAACACTCCTTTAACCTTAAATGAAAACACCCAGAAAATAGAGTGGGCTCTTGAAAATTAATAGCATCCACCTGCAAGCTCCAACCAGAAATCAACAGAAAGAAAACACCAAGAAACACTAAGTTAGGGTAGAAAATGATTCCCTCATCCATGACTTTAGTAACATATCTAATAACCAAAACCATGAGAACCTGTATCAAGTGAGTGATACTCTAACATTTAGCAAAAACATGTCACTTGGGATTACACTTGGGAAGAAACCACAGACCAAAAGACAGCAAGGGAAAGCCTCCAACACTATGCTGGTAGCACACCATAGTCTTTTCCATCATGAAAATGAAGGGGCCATCCCCCATCCAGTTCCAACCTACCATCATGTAGCTACAAGAGAGTGGAGACCACTCACGACCTCTAATAACCCTCACCCACCACCCACAGTCCTCCTCTATAGGAAGTCTCTCCACCTCAATAGGATCCATCTCAATAGGATAAAGGGAAGAAGGAAGAAAAAGAAAAGAAGGTCTCCACCTACAACAAGCCACAGGAAATAACCCCATCTCAATAGGGGTGTACTCCACCTCTATAGGAAAATGGCATAGATAAATGAGGCCAATGAGAGAATCCCCCTAAAGAGAGAACTCCAGACCACCATCCCTGATATAAATAACAACCAAAAATAGGGAATTCACCAAACAAGAGAAGACAGTGCCAGCCCTAGAAGAAACCAACCTCTTAGTAGAAAAAAGTTTCGTCTAGTACACAGGCCCATCATACAGCCTATAGATCCATGTACAACTTCTACACCAAAAAATCCTTTCCTCAATGAATCTGCATCTGCCTCCAAGAAGGGGGCCACCCAAAAAAAGAAATCTAGAAAGATCAGAAACAAAGAAAAGATGCACACTAGAGCAAGACCTCACCAACACAACAGTCATCGAAACCTCATCCCTAAAGAGAATCAGAGACCACCCATGACCCTAGTCACCAATGATGTCCAAATAGACATCCCTCACTACACTCAGAAACCCTCCACAAACCCAGACCCCAGTAGCCACGACATCATTCTCAGCAACATCATCTTCATTGCTATCATCACCTTAATTATTTATTTATCCTAATAAGGCCATGTTAGGACAAAGGGAATAAAAAATTAAATTATTATATTTCCCTATGATGGATTAACAACAAGGGGACAAAGATTAAATAATTGACAAAATTAGATCAAACTAATGATAGAGAGATAAATGAAAAATCAATGGGAGATGATCAAATCAAAGGACTAAATTAATAATTAATTAAATAATTGGAATTATTTAATTAATGAAATAATGACATAACTTTGGCAAATGATGAAGTTCAAACACACAATATAGAAGACATGTTAAAAAGTGTAGCCAAGAGCATTAACCATTTGTAAGTGTCTACACAATGTTTGAGGTCACCAACCCTAATCATGAGTAACCAAACCCCTAATTTAAGAGTACCAACTCTTTCAAATATGAGCATCCACCCACTAGTCTGAGCACCAACCCAACACCAATCAAAATTACAAATAATAACTGATTTCAAGTTCAAAATTTTTATACATTACAATATTAGAATTATATAAGTTATTGTTGGAGATTTGCCTTTGAGCCAGTAGTTGACTGTATGTTTGTCATTAATGACAAAATATAGTATGAAACAATGTCCTATATGTAATTCTCTGTATGGATATGTTAGAGCCTTGCACGGTTATTCTTATGTTGTAGACATATTCATTATTCTATGTTCATAGATGCATATTAAGTTGAGTTATGTTGATCTATTTGCCAGTTACAATTTTAGGAGATCGTTATTAAGAGCCGACAATAATTTCATTATTTCTTCAGTTGCACCTATCATTTAGATATATGTGTTTGGATTCATGTTTAGTTGAGAGTTCAGAATGTTTGGTTAAGAGCGCTTAACACGTTTCATCATGCAAGTGAAGCTTGAGTTAATTTGGTGGAGCTGACTGTGTGAAGCAATGCATCTACTCATCTTGAGTTGCGCGGTTCTATTTGTGTTGTGTGCTTAGTTTATCTAACAAGGAAGCTATAGAAGAGTTTCCTACAAGCCAACTTGATCATATCTTTGGAGGAAGATACTTATAATAGTTCATTTGTGATTGCCAAGTGTGAGAATGGAGAAAGATATTGAAAAAGAGAAGAGAAGAATGTTTAATGTATTAGGAAAGTAAAGCTATATCATTCATCAGTTGAAGATCTATGTGAAGAAGCAAAGAGTGTATATAATTCACTGGAACTGATCAAGATAGCTGGTCTACTTAAACAGTTCAAAATTAGATATAGTGTATATATGTTGTGCAGAAGGTTGCAGCCTTCATCATTTGAATAGTGTGCTCTCGGATAGTGTGTCCTCACCCCTAATAGGGTTATTTGTAAAAGAATCCTAACAGGGTCTAACCTTTGACCAGGTCTTTGTACTTAATGCATTGTAAAGATCAAATCCTAATAGGGTTGTAAGATATTCTAACAGGGATCATTATATACTAGTGCAGTTCTTTGTGGGTGCTAATTCCCACCAGGGTTTTTGCCTATTTTGGGTTTTCCCATTACCAAAATTGTGGTGTTATAATCTATGTTATCTTATTGTGTTTATGCTTAATGATATTCTATACTTAATTGAATAAAGAATTGAATCTTGTAGATAATTGATTCACTCCCCCTCTTAGTTATCTCTTGGGACTATTCCTAACAATTGGTATCAGAGCCAAGTGCCTTGGAGAGAAATTTTAACAACTTAAGGTTGATCAGATGGATTACTTTAGAAAAGAGAGTCCTAAGTTTGATGGAGAGAATTATCTTCACTGGAAGGAAAAAATGATTACACATCTACAGTGCATTGGTTTTGAGATTTTTGAAACAACTACTCAAGCAGTTGATGTTCCCTCTTTAAAAGACCTTGTAAAAGAAGATTCTATTGTTAGACAAAAGGAAGTATTCACCCATAATGCAATTTATAAAGAAGCCCTTATCAGTGCCTTATCTGACAGTGAGTTTTCTAAGATCAAGAAAGTAGATAAATTCTACACAATATGGAAGTATCTAGAAGACATGTTTGAAGGAGATATCCAAGCTAAGAATGCACGTAGAAAGACATGGAAGAAGAGATACAACAATTTAGAGATGCCACCTGAAGAAAACATCAGAGCTTACAAGCAGAGGATTAATGAAGTAGTTTCAGGAATCAGAAACAATGGTGGAGAAATTTCAGAGGAAGACATAATGGATAAGTTGATGACTACACTGACATCAGATTATGAGAGAAAGATAAGCATCTTGGATGAGACTATGCAATTTTCAAAAGACTTCAAGAGAGAGACCTTGATCAACAAAATTTTAGCATTTGAGATATCAAGATTGAAGACAAAACCTAAAAGTGAAACAACCTTCAAAGCTTCAGTCCATGGTAAGAAATATTTGAGAACTTTTGGTAATTTTGATAATGAAGACGAGGATAAAGAACTAGAAGAAATCATTTCTATGATTGCTAAGAAAGAAACAAAAGGAAAAAGAAAATATGAAAGACAATTACCATTCAAATGCTTGTCATGTAACAAAGTTGACCATTTTGCATCTAAGTGCCCTACAAGAGTCAAGAAGTTCATAAAAAATTAGAAGCCTAAATATACAAAGAAATGCTACTATGTTGAAGATGGAGTGACAGATGAAGATTCAGGAGAAGATAAAATTGGATTCATTGCAATTGAAGATATTGAAAAAATGTTTGATGAAATGGAAATTGAAGATGAAAAGAAAGCACAAGAATTGGCATTAGTTTCCCAAACAGACATTAGAATAGACTGGATCATTGACACCAGGTGTTCACATCACATGATAGGATATAAAGATAGATTTGTACATCTAGATAAGTACAAAGGTGGCATGGTTAGATTTGGAGACAACACTCCTAAGCCTATCATAGGTAGAGGAGCTATCACTTTAGATGGAAAGAACAAAACTGATGATGTTCTATATGTTGATGGTTTACATCATAACCTACTGAGTGTTGGTCAGTTGCTTGACAAAGGATATAAGTTGGAATTCAAAAAAAAAGTGCATCATTAATAACAAAGAAGGAGATATAATTGCATCAGGTTCAAAGACTAAAGTTAATGTTTTTCAGCTCAATTTTGAAACAAGTTGTTTTGTTGCAAAATTGGATGATAGTTGGTTATGGCACAAAAGACTTTGTCATATCAATTTTGACAATATAGTAAAGATAAGAAATGTAAAGGCAGTAAGATACCTTCCTAGTATTGCAAGACCAGTTGATACTATGTGTAGGGAATGTGTGATGGGAAAGCATGTGAGGAACTCATTCAGAAGTAAACATAACTCCACAGAGAAAAAATTGGATCTAGTGCATACAAACTTAGGTGGACGCACTCGAAAAAGATCATACTATGGTGAAAGGTATTTTATTTTGTTTGTTGATGATTTTTCCAGAATGATGTGGGTTGCGTTCTTGAAAGATAAATTTGAAGCTTTTGAGAAGTTCAAAATATTCAAAGCTAAAGTTGAAAATGAGTCTGGATTAAAGATAAAGTGTCTGAGATCTGATAGAGGAGGAGAATTCAACTCTGACAAGTTTTATGAGTATTGTGAAGAACATGGAATCAAAATACAGCTAAGTGCACCTAGAACCCCTCAACAGAATGGACTTGCAGGAAGGAGAAACAAGATCATACTTGACACAGCACACACTATCATGATTGAAGGAAAAATTGCACACCTCTATTGGAGAGAAGCTATCAATACCACAGTCTATACTATAAAAAAAATTCAATTAAGGCTAGGAGAAGACAAGACACCTTATAAACTTTGGTTTGGTAATGTACCTACTATAAAATGCTTTAGAATCTTTGGAAGCAAGTGTTACATCAAGAGAGATGATGGTGTTGGTAAGTTTGATGCTAGAAGAGATGAAGGTATTTTTCTTGGTTACTGTACTAAAATAAAAGCTTACATATATTTTAATTTAAGATTGAAGAAAATCATTGAAAGTACACATGTGAAGATTGATGAGAAGTTCATGATTCAAGAGAGGTACTATGATTATGCACCTATGATTGAAGATGAACCTAGACCTATCAATAAAGAAACAATGATTGAAGAATTGTTTGATTGTATTGATGTATCATGCAATAATCCTGAACCAAGTGAAGAGGAATCACAAATTACGGATGAGAGTGTCACACCTAAAGTTCCAAAATTCACATCCAAATACCATTCAAAAGAAGATATGATTGGAGATCTGAGTAGTAAAGTTTTGACAAGATCTAAAGAAAAAGGTTTAATAGTTGATGAAGAGGTATGTTTATTTTCACAAATTAAACCTTTAAGTGTTGAAGATGCTTATAATGATTCAGATTGGCAAAATGTAATGCAAAAAGAGTTAGATCAGATAATTAAGAATGACACATGGGAATTGGTCCCTAGACCTTGTGACAAAAATGTGATTGGAACCAAGTGGATATTCAGAAACAAGATGAATGAAGATGGTACAATGGTAAGAAACAAAGAAAGACTGGTATGTAAAGGATATGCGCAGAGAGAAGGTATTGATTACTCTGATACATTTGCCCCTGTGGGTAGGATGGAAGCTATAATTTTTTTTTTAGCTTATGCAACATTCAAGAAATTTAAGGTATATCAGATGGATGTCAAGTCATCCTTTTTGAATGGTGACTTGAAGAAAGAAGTCTACATAGAACAACCTGAAGGATTTAATTTATCAGACAAACCTGACATGGTATGAAGACTAAAGAAATTCCTCTATGGAATTAAGCAAGCCCCTAGAGCTTGGTATGAAAGAATAGATGGTTACTTGATGAAGATATGATTGAAGAAAGGAGTAGAAGATTGTAACTTATTCATAAGAGAGACACCTAAAGGATTACTACTTGTTGCTAGTTTTGTTGATGACATTATTTTTGGTGGTAATGACAAGCTTAGTGCAGATTTTGCTAAAGAGATGCAAAGAAAGTTTGAAATGAGCATTATTGGACCTATCAAATACTTTTTGGGATTAAATGTATTGTAGACAGACAGAGGTATATTCATTAATCAGTCTAAGTATGTGAAGGAGATATTGAAGAAATTGAAGATGGAAGATTGCAAGCCAGTAAGCACCCCCATGATAACAGGAAGCAAACTTTCTAAAGATGATGATTCTATAATAGTTGTCATAACATTATACAAGTCTATGATTGGAAAACTCATATATCTTACTCAATCTAGACCAGATATTTCTAATGCAGTTGACATTATTGGAAGATTTGCAGTTGAACCTAAAAAAAATCACTTAATATCAATAAAAAGAATATTCATATACTTAAAAGGGACTATAGACTATGGTTTATGGTATCCTAACTCAGAGAACGTAGAACTTCATGTGTATACATATGTAGATTGGGCAGGTTGTGTTGATGATAGAATAAGTACCTCAGGAGGAGTAGTATATCTTGGAGACAGGTTGGTTACTTGGACAAGTAAGAAGTAGAATTGTATTTCTCAATCAACAACAAAAGTTGAGTATGTAGCAGTAGCATTAACTTGTTCTACAATCATTTGGATCAAGCAGATGATAAAAAAATTTGGAATTCAGATTGATTATCCTATTGTTATTCATTGTGACAACACTAGCACTATCAATATGTCAAAGAACCCTGTGATGCATGCAAAGACAAAACACATAGAAATAAAATATCATTTTCGAAGAGAAAAAGTTACAGAGAAAGAAGTGAAGTTGGATTATGTGAGAACTAAAGAACAATTAGCTGACATATTTACAAAGCCTTTAACAAAAGATACTTTTGAGTATCTCATGGAGAAGCTGGGAGTTATTCCCTTTCCTGAGTCTGATTAGAATTTCTAGCAAGTGCATCAATCCTTGGTGACTGATGAATGGTTGACTACTCTACTTCAGGAGTAGTACCTATGCTTATTTGTATTTGGCACCCTTTTCCATTGATGTCAAAGGGGGAGTATAAAGTCTGGGGGAGTAAACAGTCATGAAAAATCAAAAGTAGTATAAAGAGTTGCAACACTTAAGATGAGTTTTTGATGAGGATATTGAGAAGATTGTAAAATGGAAGGATACTTTTGGATTGATGGTGTTTTTCATATCATATGTTGCCATCAATGTCAAAGGGGGAGATTGTTGGAGATTTGCCTTTGAGCAAGTAGTTGAATGTATGTTTTTCATTGATGACAACATATAGTATGCAACAATTTCCTGTATGTAATTATCTGTATGGATATGTTAGAGCCTTGCATGGTTATTCTTATGTTGTAGACATTTTAATTATACTATGTTCATAGATGTAGATTCAGTTGTGAAGTTTAAGTTGAGTTATGTTGATCTATTTTCCAGTTACAGTTTCAGGAGATTGTTATTAAGAGCCGACAATAATTTCATTATTTCTTTAGTTGCGCCTACCATTTGGATATGCATGTTTGGATTCATGTTCATTTGAGAGTTCATAATTTTTTGTTAAGAGCGCTTAACATGTTTCATCACATGAGTGAAGGTTGAGTTAATTTGGTGGAGCCGACTGTGTGAAGTGACGCGTCTACTCATCTTGAGTTGCGCGGTTCAATTTTGTATTGCGTGCTTAGTTTATCTAACAAGGAAGTTGTAGAAGAGTTTCCTACAAGCTGACTTGATCATATCTTTGGAGGAAGATACTTATAACAGTTTATTTGTGATCGCCAAGTGTGAGAATGGAGAAAGATATTGAAAAAGAGCAGAGTAGAATGTTTAATGTATTGGGATAGTAAAGCTATATCATTCATCAGTTGAAGATCTATGTGAAGAAGCAGAGAGTGTATATAATTCACTAGAACTGATCAAGACAGCAGGTCTACTTAAACAATTCAAAATCAGATATAGTGTATATCTATTATGCAGAAGGTTGCAGCCTTCATCATTTGAGCAATGTGCTCTTGGACAGTGTGTCCTCACCCCTAACATGGTTATTTGTAAAAGACTCCTAACAGGGTCCGACCTTTGACCAGGTCTCTGTACTTAATGCATTATGAAGATCAACTCCTAATAGGGTTGTAGGATCTTCTAACAGGGATCATTATATAGTAGTGCAGTTCTTTGTGGGTGCTAATTCCCACCGGTGTTTTTACCTATTTTGGGTTTCCCCATTACCAAAATTATGGTGTTATAATATGTGTTATCTTATTGTGTTTATGCTTAATGTTATTTTGTACTTAATTGAATAAAGAATTGAATCTTGTAGATAGCTGATTCACCCCTCCCTCTCAATTATCTCTTGGGACTATTCCTAACAATTATTACAATCCCAATATTGTCATCCCCCTCAAATATTTTGTGTAGTCCTATTTCTTTTGATAAGAATACTTTGCAAGAAACCTTTCTAAAAAGTGATTGTTATCAATGGAACAAAAGGGAACTTGAATATAATGAATGGAAGGAGATGTTGTTGAGGCTCTTAATAACCTCCATTAATGTTTCTTTATTTGTCTATGTTGGCGTCCTAGTTCCTTTTTGTTTGTTGTTTGTATGCTCTTAGTTGATTGTTTTATGTTGTGAGTATCTTTTAAGCAACATTTTATGTCATTTGTAAATAATTTTTTTCATCTCTTAAAAACCTAATTTACCCTTAATAAAAAATTTGACACACATTTAAATCTATCATAAAATATTTAATATAATTTATTATCTTAATTTATGATTCTTAAATGGGTTCACAACTTAGTGTGTTGGTTAGGTGGTGGTGGTGTTGTTGTTCCCATCCAGGTTCAAACCCTCGCTGGGCCATTGTGATCGTGAGCTTGTGCCTTCACTGATCCAATGTGCTCACAAGTTTGGGTCTCAACTTTATAATAAGGGGATGAGGTCCCCCATTTGTGCCTCACTAGTCCATAGCTCCAAGTAAAAAGTGTTTCAAGTGGACCGAAAAGTCATATCATGCCAACAACACCTGTAACATTAAAAAATCTACTAGACACTATAAATTTTTTTATGATTCATAAATAAAATTATTACACTTGAAATTTAATACTTTTCAAATTTTATATGCATTAATATATTAATTTCATTTTATAAAAATAATTAGAAAATTTTATTAAAATTATTTTAAGCATTATCTTCTGTATTCATTCAAAAGATATTAAGAACCCATAAATTTTAATAAAATCATTCAAACACAAATAGAAATCAAGATACTATACAAACCAAACATAATAATAAATGAATCATTTAACATAAAAATTGAATTATTTTATTGGATTTTAAAGTTATTAATGTACATAAAAGTAAAAATTGATTATTAATATATAAATTTTGTAATGAGCAAGGATGCCAGGTTTTCTTGCTAGTTCTTTTCCGTTTGAGCTCTCGAATCAGTTTATTATTATAAATAATATATTTAGTGGCTTGCCAACTTTTGCCAAAAAAAAAAGAGATCATTGATTATGATTTGTGATTAAAAAATTATAAATAATTTACATAAATAAATTTAATGTTGTAGACTAGTCAATGTAATAGTATCTTAGATTAGGTCACATCATACAACTTAATCTTTGTGGTTTGGTCTTGTACTATGTTGACATGACTTTAAGGATTTATGTAACTATATTTTAGATGTATTTGTGATTATGGTGCTTAAATGCAATGTGGATCTTACGATGAGATGTGAAGACAAAACTCTTGGCTTGTCTTAATTTTGACAACAAACTCTTAGAGGCGACATAACTAGAATGTGCACCTAAAAGAGGTGCAACGATTATGTTGATAGTAATCTAGTTTTATAAAAAAAAAATATTTAATATTGATTTTTTTCTTCCTTAATCAATATTATTAAAAATAAATTTAAAATGTAGTACCTAATGCTAAAAAAATACAAATAAAGCTAAGATTGTATTGTTTTAAAAATAAAATGAAATAAAATAAAAATGTATATTTTTGAAATGAACATATGTTTTAAATATCAATTTTAAAGAACCGTACTTTCTTTACAAAATAATTATTCAAATTTAATATTTAAAAAAGAAATAGAATTCCTATAACAATAATCCAATAACAACCACAGGTAATGGATGATTACATATACTAAAATACAGAAAATAATAGGGAGACACGGTGGCCCAGATTTAGAGTTGGCAAAGGGGCCGGATTGAGAAGGTGTCATCGCTTTCCTAGCAAACTATCACAACTATTGTGACTTTTAGCTTTAAGAGATGACATGGAGAATCACTCATATATATCTCAAAGTTTTCAAAACAAAATTTAGATCAAAATTTAACTATTATAAGAAAATTATAGTAACTATATGATCTTTTTCTTGGTCTATCTTCAAATACCCAATTCTATTTTCAAAAATTCAATTTTTTTTTGTGGAGCTCAAATTTTACATTTGAATTCTCATCATAAAAATGAAATTTTGCATAACCATATTTCCTTCTTGTAACAAATATATTATTTTTCACTCAATGCCACCTAGCCACTTTAGATGTCGAGGAAGATGGTGTGCCTCTATCACTAGGAGCTTGTGTGTCTTCTTCATTAAAAATGAAAAATTTACTACATGCTTGGGAAACAACTATGTGACTGTAGAATCACACGTCTCACTTATAAAAAACAATTTGTGTGACATTCTGGAATATAACTTTTAATGAAAACTAATACCAATTTAATCATTGAAAACAAGAGGACATGACATAAGAAAATCGACAATTGGTTAAATAATAACTAATGAAATGTTGCGCCAACATAAAGAAGACTAATAGTTTTTAAAGGCACATACAAGAAAACAACTTACAACAAGTTAAAACAAACAGTTCAATAATTCAATAAATTTGTTTTCTATTCATGATTTACCAAGGATACATAATAGAAAAATGCTAAAACCATGTAGTTGCAATCTGCATTGCAATAAGAATCAGAATAAAAATAAATATTAAGGCTAAGGATATCATTTACAATCATGAATTGATACCTATAATAGATCACCATGAAATCAAGATGACCCAAAATCCATACCAATAGTACGTGAATAGCTAGCTATGAAAATGTCCCACCCAAATTATATCTTTCACCTTATTTTTTTAATTTTTTTTTGATAAATGATTAATAATTTCCAACAAATAGAAAATGATTGATACTAAACACTCCTAGCTATGTCTAAATCTCTTAGATTCATCCTTGATAGGATTAGGAAGATCAAGCCATCTCACGCCCAAACAATGTAGGCCTAGAAATAATTTTCAACTTCTAGTTTGTGTTTCCGTTCAAAAGTGGAAAATATGTTGTCTTGAACTCTCAAATTTCATTGTGATTATTCTTTGCAGTTTCTCTCTACAGTATACATTATCTTTACCACACTTAAAAATTTATAAGATTTGGAACTTATTTACATTTTCTTAAACTCAGTTCATTTCCATGATTTATAATATCTTACCTACCCATCCATCTCCAAATGTTAACCCAATATGCCGCTATAGGATGGAAAACTATGTACAAGGAATAATAGTTATTGGTATGATTACATTGAAAATTCCTGGAGAGTAGATAATTAGTACAACTAGTTGTTTGTGTGCATGATCCAGTCCCATATATATAAAAAAATGAACATTAATTACAATAGCATTCCAACAAAACACCCAAATAAAAATTATTAAATCTAAAGTGATGTTTATAACATTGTGAATTTTAAGGTGGGCATAGCTAGGGTTTCTAGAAATGGTGACTATGGAGGTGAATCTGAGGAGGAGGATGATGAGGAGGATGATGGAAACCCATGTTGTCTCTTTGAGGCCTTGGTTTTCTAGGGTTATAGGTTTGTCATTGCTACCAGTCTATTGGTGTGGATGTTGTAGAAGATAATAGTCCCTTCCTTTCTATTCATGGAGGGTGTTCAATTATTTTTAGAGAAGACACTACTCTTGGTTCTCATGGGTGTTGTGGTGTTTCTTGGGCTCTTAAGAGATCGTAGGAAGAGTTTGAGTATGGTGTTTTTACTAAATCTAGCTTGCAACGATGACTTGGTGTGGAGGAAATGAACCAACAAGGTCCTAGTGTGTCTCTATGCCATGTGTAAGAGTGGATGTGGTAGACCTTTGTTGACTTGGCATGTCCTTGTTTTGTGTGGAGATGGGCGTAGGCATTTTCATGGCCCCTACTTCTATTTTATGCACTCACACTACCTCACTATGGGGTTGTATTGGGAGGTTTTGACCAGATTTTTTTATGGTTCGATTCGATAGAGAAGGTTGTACGAGTCTTAAATGGTTTCCATAGAATGCACTTATTTGGCCTCATTGCAACTAGATCTGATATTTGGTTTTTGAACATATTTCTATTGGTAGTTGCCTTTCAAATCTCAACTTTAGATGGGTTTGTACTCCCTGGTTGTGGACAAAGGTTGGTTTGTTTCCCAGTGAGTAGGATTTTCTATACCCCTTTTTAGTTAGGAATTAGGCCTTAGTTAGAGGGTTTATTTGTCTCACCCTTTCATGAGATTCTTCTCTATGATTGGTAGTTTCCTGGCTTTGATGGTGATGTGGGTGTTTGGAAGATTGTGGAAGCAACAAATTTTTATTTCATTTTGGTGCTATTGTTAAGAGTCATGTATCTACCTCTAGTTTTTATTGGGGTTTGTCTCTCTTGGATTTTGGTTGGCTATGCTATGCATTATTTTTGTTACCCATATGGTTGTTTCAAGGTGTGTTACCTTGGTCTCCTTGTGTTGTGCTCTGTAACACTTAGGTTTGTGGCATGGCTTAGTCGCCTCCTATGGATTCTATAAATATAGTGGTTGTATTGGGATTTGAAAGGTCAATCTTTTGGTGAAATGATAATCACACTTGTAACAAGTGGTATTAGAGCTTGGTCATAGGTTCAAATCCCTCACTTGCGTTGGGGGGATTTTTGCAAGGTGTGTTCCCTTGGTCTCCTCGTGTTGTGCAGTGCAACACTTGGGTTTGTGACATGACTTAACCACCTTCTGTGGATTCTATAAATCTAGTGGTTGTATTAGGCATTGAAATACTGATATTTTGGTGCAACAACAATCACACTTGTAATAGTGGGAGGTCGACTTTGCCTTGTGTTAGACTTGGTCATTTTTTCTTTCTTTAGTGTTGACTTTGGTGAGTATTGGTTCTTGAGGTTGTTGGTTCATTGTGTGGTTTTCTTGGAGAGAGGATGCTTCTCTTGTCATACCCTAGTTGGTCGGTGGCTTTTTATGTATTCTATTTTGTAAATTCAACCTTTTGGGTGATTTTGAGGTCTGTCAAGGGGCTTAGGTTTGGAGAGGTGTTTATGTGTTGCTACATTGAGAGCCTTTTTCTCGGCCCTATTTTCTTTTGGAAATGGTGCTAGAAGTTGACACTTGGTGTTTGGCTATTGTCTTCACCATATAGTCAAATAATTAGCTTGTTGTTGTCCTTTGATGATGGCTAGGGATCCTCACATTGTGTCAAGGCTGTAGTTTTCTTCTTGGTGGAGGGATTTTTTTGAATATATAGAGGCTGAAGTGTGTCTTCATTCTTACATCATGCCTCTTGGTAGTGTTTGGATCAAGCCCTATTTGTCTCAAGGATATTTTAGTGGAAGACCCTTTTTGGGCATTTATTTGGTTAATTTTATGACCCTATGGCCTCTAATCTATTTTGTGGTGTTGGGTGTGCCTGCTCAGTGCCTATGTTTCATGATATGGCAGGTTATGGTTTTTTGTTCAGTTGTTTTGGTAAAGGGATAAATCTTTCACAAGACCTATTGGGTCTTAATGGTGACTCTTGGTGTTAATAATAAAGACTTCTCTAGATTTTGGTGCTAAGTTTTTATTTTATTTTGCCTTTTCTTTTGTACTATTGGTTTGTGTTTATATGGACAATGGCCTTTCTTTTCTTGGTGTCCAATTGACTGCTGATATTTCTCAAGGGCACAAATTGGCCTTTGATTATTTTTAGTTATGGATTAGTGTATACTTTGGGGTTGTTCTTTCCATTTCTGATTTGGGGTAAGTTATGATGGCTTTTGTGAGGATTTGGTACATTCTTGTTGCTTCCCCCTCTTTCATGGTTCCTATAGAGGTGGAAGATTCTCCTATGGAGGTGAAGAATTAATTTGTGAAGGAGCATGCTTGTAACTGTTGGAGTATAGTGATTACTGAGGTGGGGGGGGGGGTGAATCAATAATCACATAAATTAAATCAATTTTTACTTTGAAAGTTGTTGAACAATTTAATTCAAGTAATGCATATACATGTAAGTACACAACACATGAAAAGAGAGACACAAATATTGTCTTGAGTGGAAAACCCTTATGGTAAAAAACCACTTGAACTTAGCCTCAGGCTATATGTGACTCACTGTCTATTTGTGCCTCACTGGTCTTATTACAATCTGCTTCACTTGCTTTTACAATATTTTTCTTTTCTACATACAAAGATCAGAAGATTTGATCTTGAAAATAGATTCTATAATTAAAGATCATAAATCATTGAATATATTACATGTATTTATATCTAATAACATATAAAATTTATTCATATACTCTAATTAATAAATATCTTCAACTAATTATGCACAATAAAAATATGTAATCTATAAATCCCTAAATCAAGTTATTTGTTCTGTACTTTTGGAAACATCTTGCCACTGCAAATAAATAGTATTTCATACTACAACTAATCTAACTCTAAATGCAAAACCGAATGCAATTGTTTCATAATGTAATGTATTATGTATCAATGTCATTATTTTTTCAAGATGAACAATCATAAAATAAATAATAAAATGTATATCAAATCTATTTGTCAAAATCATAAGTATCCTTCTCAAAGTTCACTGGCATATTCACCAGACATAGTTAATCCATCAACATCGACAATCAATAATTATCAATAAAATTGTATCATCATGTAATCATGATAAACAATAAACTGAAATAACCAAAATGGCTAAATTGTTAAATTATATGATGTTCCCAGTGACTGAGAGGGGGGTGAATCAGGAACCAATAAAACTTAATCATTTTAATCCACAATTATATTAACTTATTTGTTCGCATGCATAGAACTTGAAAGTAAATGAATCATACATAACACAATATCTGGTTACCCAGAAACCTTCCAAAATAAAGTAAAACTGGGGTGGGGATGATACCCACAAGATTTAGTACTGCAATATAAATTTAGCCTGTTAGAGCTTACAATGACTACTTCTGATAGTCTGCCCTGTTAGGAGCATATAAAGGACTGTTAGCTCCACCATGTTAAAGGATTTTGTACAATACAATAAGTAATGCAACTTTGTTAAGAGATTTATAGAAATGAGTCTTAGGTCCACCTTTTTAAAGGATTTTCCTAATCCACATGTGAGAATGAATCAGTGAAGATCTACAATGTGCAACTATGATTACTGAATAAGATCCTTTTGAATATAACTGATCACTTGACTGTGATAGTTGAGACTCTGCTATCCTGAATATTTATGCTCTTAACTCAAATTGTCATTCGCATTCCTTATGCATACATTCTCATATTCTTCTTGTCTTCTTTCATCTCTCATATTGGATAAAATAAACTATCTTACATATATATCTTTATCCAACAAATAACTCTGTAAGTCAACTTGCAATAAACAAAATTATATTTAACAATATATGCAAAGTCGGCTTCAAATTGTCACTCTTGTTCAAAAGACTACTCGGGTGATAAACTGTCACTCGGGCGATACTGAACACTCAGGTGATGCTAAACACTCAGGCGATGCTGAACACTCGAGTGACACTGTATGACAATGTTTTGATACTAATTGACAATATGGCTTGCCATAAGGTCTACAATCTCCCCCTTTGGCATTAGTGACAAAAATAATTATCATTAAGCTCTGTATCTAATATGTCAAAAATTCCCCTTACTGTCTGCTTGGGTTTTGACTCTGTTTCTACTTGTGTGTGTTTATTTGGGTACCTGATGAAAATAACACAAACACTCAATAGGTCATTGCATTAGTCCAAATGGTTAGATAAAACGTTCAAAACCACTAATATTGGCCTATTGCCTTCTAACTAGAAAGAGTGTAATTCATAACATACTAGCCCTCAGAATATGCTATAAATCAGTGACCAATACTATTCTAGCATGAAGGATTTAATCCAAATTTAAGCTAAAAATATGAAAAACCATGTAATCTAACTTTAAAAGATGAAACTAAAACAATGTAAAAGCATGGAATAAAGAGTGTAATGTAAATCTAAGAGTAATCCAACAGCATAACAATGTAATTTTTATCTAATGGGAAGGCTTGTTTTCTCTCAAAATAGGCTTCTATTTATAGAAGAATGGGAGAGAGAGAGGGGGGACAAGGTTCATTTATGAATTAGGAGACTCATAAATGAATATGTAAGAGCCATTAATGCCCAAGGTATTAATAA
>MU227097.1:443454-459383 GCA_018584345.1 Thuja plicata | reverse complement strand
TTAAGAAAGTCCAGCTTGAGAAAGTGGACTTTCTCAAGTGGGTTGAGTTGTTAAGTATTCCTTAATGGAATGTGACAACATTAGGAGGTGGGTTAGAGTAGAATTTAGGATTAGGATTAGATTAGTATGGGCGAATGGGTTGAGAAGGGTTAGAACCCAGGGTAGAAGTGGTTGAGATAGGTTAGGTTGGGGTTTGAGGGAATATTAATAAATGAAATAAACTTATTTAATTCATCTAGTAATATAGGAATTAATTATTTAAACAATTTAATTGCTTTTTAATAATTAGGGGACTATACCCATTTTAATTAAATTAAATAGGCTAGGGGAATGGGTTATTTTGCAAGTGGGTATTTGATTTTGGGATTTATTTAATTCCTTTATAATTAAATACTATAGCCATATTTGATTTTGGTTTGATTTGATTGGTCAAAATTGATTTAAATTACATGGCTATAATAGTTAATATAAATCAGTGATAAAAATCACCTAGGACATTAAATTGATTTAAAGAATTATGCCAAGTAGTAACAGGGTCATTTGGACATAAATCGAGGGTATGATCACACTTAGGGAAAATAGGGTCCATAGTTGCGACAGACCAAATTCAGGTGGTTACACTACTACTCGGGTCCAACTGACTCTATTTTTTGTATTTTCCAAAATTATTTTTGTAAAGTATATTTTCTCCACTATTCTCTATACATGTGTTTCCTCAATGATATTTACAATGATATTTCCCTCTTATACAATGATTATACAATGATATTTCCCCCTTTTTTGACAAGAATGCCAAAATAATGTCATCTATAGGGTTATCCCGAAGTGGGATAGAAAATCACTATGTACCTTTAGAATCTGAGACAGAGCGTTGTCCCAATTTTCTTGTAGCATCTTCAAGATGTGCAATTCAACTTGTAATTCTACAGATAGCTGTATCATTAGCTTGGCAACTAAGAAGTTGATTTCATGAATGAGAGTTTTGGCATGTGTTATGCATTTCTGCATTCCATCTATGTGTGGTAGAATTTGGCTTTGGATTGTTTTAAGAGATTCTCTGATTATTTCTTCTTCTCTCAACACTTCAGCCTGTAAATTAGTAAGATACTTCATTTTCATGAAGTGAGCAGAATTGGTGCTTGGGTCAAGTGCTAACTGCTTGGCACTTTCCTCCATGAGTGCATCGATCTTTACTAACTTGTTCTTAATTTCCATAGAAAAGTAAGAGGAGTCACTCAACTTTACAAATAATGCTACCACATTTTTCACAATGGTTTCTAGAGTGCTGATAAACTGTATAAGCTGCACTTGGTCAATTTCAATCTTCTTTACAATGCTTTCTAGGACCTTGTTCTCAAATTTCTTCTCTTCCTTCTCAAGTAACTTCTCGTGACCATTCATATCAGTGTTGAATTTGTGGACAATGTCAACAAGTTGGTTCATTATAGAGTCACTCTCATTGACTTCAATTTGCAATGCATCTACAAATATGCCTTTGACATATTCAAGTACTTTGTTCCTTTGTCTTTCTTTTCAGAGCTTTTGCTATGTGGCTCTTTTCTTCCACAATTCTCCTAGAATGTCCATTTTCTCTACAGATAAGATGGATAGATCCCAATCAGGAATCACAATCTCTTTATCTAGATCTATCTCATCAGTAATTATTGTCTTTTTTTAAGGACTGGGTGAAGGAATAATTTCCTTACCTTTACCTGCCTCATCCTTTCCTTCAGTATTCAATCCAATTAGGTCATTGAACTTTATAGTACCAATTGTTGGATCAATATTTATTGATGAATCAATACTAGTGGTAGGATTATCTACCTTGACTTTCTATGACTCAGGTGTGCATGTCTCAGTAGTAAGAGGATCCTGTTGCTCAGTCTTTGCCTATTCAGATGTGGATTCTACACCCTTGTCTTTGCTCAGAGGTACTATACTGTGTATAGGAGATTGGGGTAGTGATGCCATTACCTCAACTGCAATCTACTCTACATTTAACTCTTCAAAAGTCTATACCTCGGGTAGAGTATCATCATTTCCTTGTGTTGGAGGGTCTGTTCTTGGTACTTCTTTCTTCACATTGGCTTCTGCTATCTCAAATATTGATTTCCACACTGATGTGGCACGTTGATTTACTTCTTCTATATTTTTGTTCAATATTTGGAATGCCCTGAATCTAGGGGTGTGATTATTCTCATATTTATTCAAGGCCTCTTTTACTTCTTTGCCTTTCATTGTAGGCATGACCTGCATCAATGTTTGTTCCCTTACGTATTTTTCAATTTTCACTGCATTCATCCAAGGAATAGATATTTCCTTGAATAAGTCTCCAGTCATATAACTCTTCAACTCGGAAGGGTCATATTTCCACTTTGCCATCTTCTCCACCAATCCTTGCTCAATTTTATTCTTTTCTTCTTCTATCCTAGAATTATACTTTAGTGACTTCAAAGAACTCATGGCTCTTCCTTCTCTAAGTTCTTTAATCTTTTGATCAAGTGTGGGTGCTAGTTTGGTGAAGATCACAGTGTTATCTTCTTCCTCATCTTCCTCATCATCACTTAGTATGATTTTTCTCCTTGATCTCCTCAGGATGACAACAAGAGTAGTGCCTTTTTCCTTTTTTTGTCTAGGTCAAATACCATATTCTTCTTCACTACTTTGTAAGCTATGTCAATAGCTTCGCATGCAACACTATTGGGTCTGCTCGAGTTGTATATCTTGTGGGCTATCACATGAATGCAAAATTTCAACTCCAAATCCATTACTCCATTAAGTTGCATGCCTCTTCCATCCCACTCAGAAAGAGTTAACTCAGCTAGTTCATCCCTAGATAAGGTTTTGGTAGCTTTTGGCTTATCTAGCATAGGGAACCCGGTGACACGGTGAATTATCTACTTAGTGATCTTCACAAGATGATCCAACCATAGTTGCATGTCATGGACACGAATGAGAAAATATCTCATCCATCTTGTCTGGAACTCCCTTGGCATGTGCATGATGTGTTTCAAACCCTTGGTTTTGAGGTGCTTATGCTTGGGCTTCAAATTCCCATTGGTACATAACTTCTCATATGTTTGATTCATCTCACTAGTTGCAAGCTCTTGTATGTTGCAGTGGTAGAAGCTGCGAATGTCATTCACTAGTAACACATTCGAAGGGATTAGGGAATGAGATCCCATCAGGTCTATCTCCTTTGCAAATTCCAAATAAAGCTTAAACACCAGAGGATCACAAATTGCATTCCTTACTAGCATCTCAAAACCTTTCTTGACCTTGCTATTGGAAGTGGATGCCATATTGCTTGGATGAAATAATCAAACTCCGCTTTCAATCCTGAATTCACACTGAATTGCTAAGGGATCTGAATTGAATTGTAAACTAAAATCTTTGTAAACAATACTCTTTACAATCCTTCATATATAAGATATTTTCAACTGTTAGAGTATTTCATTAAATGCTCCATACATAGTAGCTGGCATGACTCAGGTTTGTCTCAGGTTCACTCGGAAGCTCGGGTGAAACCAACTTTCCAATTAACAATACTGCTCGACTCATCTCAGGTGTAGTTAGAGTCACTCGAGTGTCACTAACATTCCAGCCTGGGTTGAATCATGACATGTCCTCATGCATCAATATGTGGATATGGACTATACTTTCTTATTTGGAACTGATGTTAGATGACTTGTTTTGCATAGTTCTAGTCATCTCCTTACTTACTTATTCCATAATGATGGATCCACCCATTTCACTATTTAGGGTGTCATTAGGTCCTTCATTTCTTTGATTTGAATTATCTAAGGATTTCCTTAACCATTTCTTGCTCATCTGAGTTCTGATTTCTAAGACTTTGGTTTTTCCATTCTCAAAACCAGTATCAACTTTTTCTCTGTTCATACAGTTTTTGCTTAGATAATTGAGTTCCTTGCACACATAACATCTCTTAGTAGGATCTCTTTTTATGAAGTGAGTCTTCATACAATTTTCACCAATGTGTCCATATTCACCATAGTGATAACATCTATACCAAGTATTGTAATCCCAACCAAAAATTTCCTTAGCTAATTGTTCAGCAGGATTCCAATTCTTAGTTCTGCACTCGAAGGATTTATGACCTTCTTTGTTGCACTTGTAACATTTTCCTTCAAACTTAGGTTTCTCTTTGCATTCACTTTCTCTATGTCCATGTTTGTTGCAACTATAGCATTTACCATTAAATTTTGAATTTCCATTGCTCCAACATTTATTTGAGGTATGCCCTTACTAACCACAATGATTGCATTTAGGTTTGTTGTTCCTTTGAGTTGCTTGTTGTGAGGATTCACCTTGTTTAGTATAACCTAATCTAGTCTATCCATGATGTCTTAGTTCTGTTTCCTGATCCATGCTAATTTGTGAATTCATCATACTTTCATTTGTTTTCTTTTCAGTATTGAGGTCATTTTGCAGTCTTTCATTTTTTGTCCTCAGATTGGCAGCTTCTTGTGTTGCATTGTTGAGTTGACTTACCAAATCAGCTTGCTGAAGTGACAAGCATTGGATTTCATTTTCTTTTTCTTCTAATCTTCTACTCAGCATTATTTTATCTTCTTGTGCTATATTTCTATCATTTTCTACTTTGTTCTTTAGTTCCATGACTTCACACATTCTGATTGACTGAACTTCCTGTTCTCTTTTCAACTTTCTGATTTATTCATGTAGATTGAGATTCTTTTCTAGAAAGTCTTCAATGGCTACATCAGCTTCTTCTAAGCTTATGTCTCTGTAAAATTATTCAATTCTTTCTTCTATATAGTTCTTGTCATTCATCTGCACTGCTAATTCTTTTCTTCTCTTTAGGGAAAGAGAGAGCTGCTCCTTAAGTATTATGATTTGATCCATGGCCACTTTAAGATCTGTTTTTTCATTCTCAATGGCTTTCTCCAGTCTTTATGTTTCTATATCTTCTGATCTTTTCTCAAGCTGTTAAACTTCTGATAAGAGAACCACTGCTCTGATACCAATTGTTGGAATTATATGATGTGCCCAATGACTGAGAGGGGTGGGGGGTGAATCAGGAACCAATAAAACTTATCCTTTTAATCCACAATTAGATTAACTTATTTGTTTGCATGCTTATGACGTGAAAGTAAAGAATCATACAGAACACATAACACAATATTTGGTTACCCAAAAAACTTCCAAAAGAAAGTAAAACTGGGGTGGAGATGATACCCACAAGATTTAGTACTGCAGTATAAATTTAGCCTGTTAGAGCTTACAATGACTACTTCTGATAGTCTGCCCTGTTAGGAGCATATAAAGGACTGTTAGATCCACCTTGTTAAAGTATTTTGTATAATACAATAAGTAATGCAACTCTGTTAAGAGATTTATAGAAAGGACTATTAGGTCCACCTTGTTAAAGGATTTTGCTGATCCACCTGTTAGAATGAATCAGTGAAGATCTGCAATGTGTAATTGTGATTGCTGAATAAGATCCTTTTGAATATAATGAAGGAATTATATTTTTCCATTAGTATACACAAGGAAAAACATGATATGCACCATCGGTTTACTCTACACCGACAGACAAGGCACAACACTACCCGATGCCAAGGTTACCCGACAAACACTATTCAGTGTTATCCAATGACAAAACGGTAAAGTAAATCTGACGAGTAACGAAAATGCAACCCAATGAAACAACAAAGAGAGGAACCCAACAGACAAAGGGAACTCGACGAATAGTTCAACAAAGGAACACCGACAAACTTCAAGTTCAAACCGATGACCAAGAACCGACAGTCAGTTACATCTCGCAAAAAGTGGATCTAACTTTCTACGTCAGATAAATCACTGAATTTGTATTGATAGCTTCTTGATTTACTTTTAAATCCATTATGTGCAAAGGAAGCAATGTATTTATTATTTTTTTAATTAGTTTTACTGATTTAAAACAAGCAAACTAAAGATCAAGGTCAAGTTGTAAACCTTGGATCTAAGAGTTGACATTGTAACGCGTGATTCCAAGATAGGTCAAATACTTGTATAAATAGGTGCTCAATCTATTGAGAATAGTAGTTATACAATGAAGATTGTAGCCGAGGAGAGCATCTAGAGACCAGACAAGAGAATTCATGCAGAAGGATAGAAAAAGAATCAAATTAGTTTCAAGAACATAACAAAGGCTACCAACAAGCAGAGAAAAGGTATTCATCAATCACTTAAGGTGATATTATTATTCTGAGAGCTTTAATAGATCTGTAATCAGCAATTGTAGATTGCATACAGTCAGGTCACCATTTATACTCATTCTAACAAGTGTAGTACGCATTTGAAATCCTTTCAAGAAAGGTGGACTTAACATTCTTATTGTAAATCTCATAACTGGGTGCACACTTAAATCAGTGTTGCTAAAGATCTTAACAGTTCTCCACCTTAATACTCCTAACATGATAGATCATTAGAAGTGATCAAATTGTACACCTTAACCAGCTCCCTTCCATTTTGTAGATAGTGAATTTTTTTGGGTGCCATCCCCAACGTAGTTTTTACTTCCTAACAAGATTTTTCTACAATACCATATCTTGTGTTATGTGTTTATTACTTTCATGAATGTTTCTATGAATGTTGCAAACTATTAAAGATTATGAATGAACAATACATGTATAAGAAAAAACAACAATAACCGTTGGTAATGCAATAATGAATGATTACTAATGATGAATAGAGAAAGGTGTTAAAACTTTTAGAGGTACTGATTCACCCCTCCCCTCTCAGTACTACTTCCCATTAATTCCAACATATAACTGATCACCTGACTATGATAGATGAGACTTAGCTGTCCTGAATATTTCTTCTCTTAACTCAAACTGTCATTTGCATGCCTTATGCATACATTATCATATTCTTCTTGTCTTCTTTCATCTCTCATATTGGATAAAACAAACTATCTTACATATATATCTTTATCCAACAAATAACTCTATAAGTCGGCTTGCAATAAACAAAATTATATTTAACCATATATGCAAAGTCAACTTCAAACTGTCACTTAGGTCCAAAAGACTACTCAGGTGATAAACTATCACTAGGGCGATACTGAACACTCAGGTGATGCTAAACACTCGGATGAAGCTGAAAACTCAGACGACACTGTATGACTAAGTGTTTTGACACTAATTGACAATATGTCTTACCATAAGGTCTACACAAATATACCATAAATTTTGTTGACCTATGTAAGAGAATTGATTGCATTCCTTAAATATATGTTGAATGTATCATACAATGCATGTTGACTGTTATGCCACCTATTCAAGAGCTTGAACCAATGATAAACAATGTATGTGAACTTAATCTTCTCATTTGAGTGCATTTGAGTATGCACATTACCTCAACATCATGCAACTCTGTATGCATAACAATAACACCATAGTGCACAATAAACCCATATGGACTGTGCAAATTTGCATACATCCATATAAACATAGACTGTGCATGGAGACCAAATACCAACAAAAAGGAAGCATAGGAGAACTGTAAAATTAAACACAAATTCATTCCTATGATAATTATTGTAATTGGAGAATGACATGCCTTACTATCATGCGATAGTTCTTAAGATGAATCACAATATCTACTAACCCAACAAGGGTTTTATGAATAATGCATAGAAACTGTGCATGGAATGACCCAAAATGAAAAGTGAAACATCATAACTATACCCAACATGTCCCAAGATTAATCATAAACCCAAATGGGTTCTTTAAAAAATAAAAAAAATGTGATGAATATCATTAACAACATTAACTCTCACAAGAAAATTTCATGTAACTGATAAAGAATCATTAGCAGAGTTTTCCATTAACAAACCCAACAGAGATTTGTTTAGGGAAAACTATGTTTTAAAAAAAAAACATGATTCTCATCTTCAAAACATGATTAATGTGACTTAACAAATGTAGATGAACTCAAAATGAAAAGAATAGGAAGCATATACATTTGAGAGATGAAATGCCACATTCGTCTACATTCAAAAACCGATTTCCAACTATTCCATGTCATTCCAAACCAACGGTGCCTTCCAGTTTCATGTCATCTTATTGTTACCCATTCAAAGAGATACCATTAGAACTAATGGATGCCCTAGCTTAATAGAGCTATGGTTAATAATATTTTTAACCAAGAGCCAAAACAAAGCTTAACAAACAATTTACCTCTCGAAGCCCAAGAAAAATGGGCTTGAGATTGTTCCTCGTTAACTGTCATTAAGATGACATCTTGTCACAATAAACAAGTGCATAACACATCACAGATTAGGGACCGATAATATGGACATAGTCTTTATCATTGATTTTCACATTGTGAAAAATTCCATCTTTTCATAATGGGTAGGGGTCAACCAAAAGGTGTTAGATAAACATCCTTAGAAGAGTCATGGTCATAATTTATAACTTAAATTTACTTTGAACAAATACTTGTTCTTATTACTAACCCAAGGATATGGTTGTTGTGAATTGTAAATGTAGAAGGCTAGAACACGGATAACATGGAATTGATATCCTTTAACTATCTTGACATTAGAATGATAAACTTTAAAAGCTAAATTACAAAACTATATTGGGATTATACTGAACCTTTGGAAACTCGAACAAGTTGAAGATCAAAACATGAAAAATGATCCAAATGTATCAAAAATTGTAATCAAAGTATATTTATGAGAATAAAAACTCAAACCGATTGGTGAAATTTTAAATCCAAGTAACCTATCTATTTTTGAAATTGCAAAAATTTCTCCCCCTTTTTGTCATCAAGGACAAAGCAAAAATAAAACAAAAAATAAAGAATAACTGAAAAGAGATGTCTGTTAAAGATGCCAAATGGTCCAAACATACCATTAAGAAACTAGACAGTATTGTATCTGGATGATGTGCTGATTATGTAGATGCCAAAAAAAATGAAGTTCATCATATAAATAATTAAGAAAACTATAACCATCTGATCTGACTATAAATACTGAATCTAAATATGGACATATCAATTATTGAAGACTGACCATTCAAGGACAAAACAGATGCAAATCCATCACAAAGAATGTGACTACCATCATGCTTGTGGGATTCTTTTGCAGTTGTGTAACCTTAAATATTATTCTAAGATCTTTCACATAATAAACAAAGCATAAGAGAAGTCGAGAAAGTATGAAAATGATCCCAATAGATCTTATTGATAAACTATATAAAGTCATCTATTCTGATCTAGTGCACCATATTTACCACTACCAGGAAAATCAAGTCTATTAAAAAAAAATATCATTACAACTAAATTTTTTTTTATTACTGAGATGTCCTTCACATCCTGCTAAACTTCTCAAGGATTGAAGGACTACTAGAACCCTGAGAGTAATTGTAAAAAAATTATATAATTATTGACCATCTTGGCTTCAGACTAGAGTCAAAATTGTATACTTGTGACTTTCCAACTATCAAATGATTTTGTAAGCTTGTAGTATGTCCAGTCAAAAAATTTGTATTTTATTTATATGAAGAAAGTTTTTCTTTTAAATAAGAGACATCTCTATCATATTTTACACATTTCTCTATCAATCTTTGTCCCAATCTTACTACATCTCTACTAAAATTTTCTATTTGAGTACAAAGGTATGAGTTTGTACTATCTAACTCATTTTCCATATTTTGACATTCATCCAAACTGAGTTCTAGTTGACCAATCCTCTTTTATAATTTAACCTTTTCTTTATTTGGCTCTACCAACTGCCCATAACAATATATATGAATGATTTTTTCAGTACATTCTTCAATTTCTCCTACCATGTAGATTTCATGATTATCTTGAGATAATATTTCTTGTAAGCAATATATATTGCTTTCCTTTTTACTTCCTGTGATACAAACTGAATCATTTTTCAAGATCTGAAAACCAGTAGAAGTAAAGACAATGGTGAATTCTTTCTCACAAATTTGACTAACACTCATAAGATTATGAACCATTCCTTCTACATAGTAGGCATTGTTAACAATAATATTGTTATTAAGCTAAATAGATCCCAATCCTTTGATTGGATAACACTTTTTATCACCAAACCTAACTGTACCAACATCAAATATATCAAGTTTTACAAATTTACTTGCATCCCAAGTTAAATGATGTGAGTGCCCACTATCTAACATTCACACATCCTCAATTTTTGAATAGATGCAAGATTGAGCTGTCATTGTAACCACTTTGGGTCTATAAACAATTTTTGACTTTGACCTATCAAAACAAATATGTTTGAAAGCATTATCTTGACAATATTTTGCAATATGACCATGATGTTTATAGTGATAAGATTGAAGCTTAAAAAATGAAAGAGTTTATCATTCACCAAATTTCCATTCTTGAATCTGTTTGTTTTATTCAATAACCCTTTATTATTGTCACAATTTTGAACACCTATTTTCATTTTTCCTCTTTCAGAAGTTTCTCCAGTATCTTTACTAGAGTTTTTACCTAATTGCTTCTTTAGAGAAACAATTTTAGATTCAAGTAGACCAATATTATTTTCTTTTACCTTAATTGATTCTAGAATAGCTTCTAAAATAGATTTGTTTTCTTCTTCTTGAATTTTTAATGACGTAATCAAAATTGATTCAATTTGAACTTTGGCATTCAGATCAATAGCTTCTCTTTTGATTTTTTTAATTTCTTTTAGAGAAACTTTCAATTCACCTTGGTAGTCAATTACAGACTTTGGATCACCTAATAAAGATGCATCGTGCGATTTATTTTTAGATACAATGGCCATCAATAAGACCTCTTCATTTTTTTCTATGGGTTCATTTGAATAACTATCTGTTACATTTGCAATCAAAGCCATACCTTTTCTAAATTTATTTTTCTTTCTAAAGTTATGTTGTTTCTTTTTCTTGAAGGATTTCCTATCATCATCATCATCTGTTTCACTATCTTTATTAGGATGTTGTGCTGCATAATGAGCTGTTTTACCATATGAATTTTTTTTAAAAGGTAGTTTTCCTTTATATCTTCCTGAACCTCTTCTTAATCTACTAACAAAAGTAGATTCAACATTTTTAGTTTGATCACTATTAGAATTTTGTTCTATTTTTTTGACATTTAAATGTTGATTACTTTTTAGATTAATCAAAATAAATTCTCATTTCATAAGAAGTAAAAAGACCATGTAAAGTGTTTAGAGTTACCTTTTTAACATCTCTTTCTTCAATATAAGAAATCTTAGATTCATACTTTAAAGTGAGAGATCTCAGAACCTTCTTTACAACTGTAGATTCTTCAAGAGTTTCACCTAACCCTTGAATAGAGTTGAAAACTTCTGAAACATGAAGAAAGTAATCAGCAATTTTTTATTCTTCAGTCATTTTCAAAATTTCAAACCTAGCTCTATAGGCTTTCAGTTTTTCTTCTTTGACAGTCTTGTCACCCTCATAGATATTTGAAATTTTTTCCTGTATACTATGAGTTGTTTCACTGTCCATAATTTTTACTAACACATAATTTTCTATACCACAACATATTGCCTTTATTTCCTTTGCATAAAATTCATAGGCCCTTTCTCATCAGCAAAAGTGGGGGGTGTAGCTTTAGTATAGGATTTTTGTGTAGTTTCCCACACATCATAACCTAAGGCTTTCAGATGACATCTGATTCTATACTTCTAGAATCCATAGTCAAACCCATAAGATAATGGTTCTCTATAGCCTGATAGACCCTCTTGATAATCCATGCTATACTCCATAAACCAAGAAAACCCTAAGGATAGGGGTTGGCTCTGATACCAATTGTTGGAGTACAATGATTACTAAGAGGGGGGTGAATCAGTAATCACATAAATTAAAACAATTTTTACTTTGAAATTTGTTGAATAATTTAATTCAAGTAATGCAAATATATGTAAGTATACAATACATGAAAAGAGAGACACAAATATTGTCTTGAGTGGAAAATCTTCAGGTAAAAAAGCACTTGAACTTAGCCTCAATGGATTTATCCTTAAATCAATTTGTACATCTCATTGATGTTGTCTCACTAACAATTTTGATGCCTTACTGGCTATATGTGCCTCACTGACATTTACATCATTTTTCTTTTCTACATATAGAGATCAAAAGATTTGATTGAAAATCGATTTTATAATTAAAGATCTTAAATTATTAAATATATTACATATATTTATATTCAATAACATATAACATTTAATCATATACTCTAATCAATCAATTTATTCAACTAATTATGCATAATAAAAATATGTAATCTATAAATCCTACAATTAAGTTCTATATTCTGTACTTTTGAAAAAACCTTGCCACTGCAAATAAATAGTATTTCATACTACAACTCATACAACTGTAAGTGCAAAATTGAATGCAACTATTTCATATTGTAATGTCTTATGTCTCACTATCATTATTTGTTCAAGATGAACAATCATAAAATAACTTATAAAATCTATATCAAGACCGTTTGTCAAAATCATAAGTATCCTTCTCAAAGTTCACTAACATATTCATCAGACATAGTTAATCCATCAACATTAATAATAAATAGTTATCAATAAAACTGTATCATCACATAATCATGACAAACAATAAAGTTAAATAACCAGATAGACAATAAATTTTGTTGACCCATGTAGGGGAATTGACTGCATTCCGTAAACATATGTTGGATGTATCATACAATGAATATTGATTGTTATGCCACCTGTATAAGAGATCGAACCAATGATAAACAATGCTCATTAACAATGTATGTGAACTCAATCTTCTCTTTTGAGTGCATATGAGTATGCACATTACCAAAACATCATGCAACTATGTATGCATAACAATAACACCATAATGCACAAGAAACCCATATTGATTGTGCAAATTCACATACATCCATATAAACATAAATTGTGCATGGAGACCAAATAACGACAACAATGAAGCATAGTATAGAATTGTAAAATTAATCACAAATGCATTCCTATGACTGTTATTGTGACTAGAAAATGATATGCCTTATTTTCATGCGAGAGTTCTTAAGATGAATCACAATATCTACTAACCTGACAAGGGCTTTATGAACAAATCATAGAAACTCTGTATGGAATGACCCAAAATGAAAACTGAAAAATCATAATTGTACTCGATATCTCTTGAGATGAATCATAAAACCTATTGGGTTCTTTAAAAAATTTAAAAAATATGATGAATATCATTAACAATGTTAACCCTCACAAGAAAACTTCATGTACTTGATAAAGAATCATTAGCATAGTTTTCCATTAACAAACTCGACAGAGATTTGTTTAGGGAAAACTAAGTTTTTTAACAAAAATATGATTAACGGGGATAAAATATGCAGATGAACTCAAAATAAAAGAATAGGAAGCACATAAATCTGAGAGATGAAATGCCACATTCCTCTACATTCAAAAACCGATTTCCAACTATTCCATGTCATTCCAAAACAACTGTGCCTTACAGTTCCATGTCATATTATTGTTACCCATTCAAAGAGATGCCATTACAACTGATGGATGTCCTAGCTTGATAGAGCTAGGTTTAATAATATTGTTAACAAAGAACTAAAGCAAAGCTTAACAAACAAGTTACCTCTTGAAGCCCAAGAAAAATGAGCTCGAAGTTGTTCCTCATTAACTGTCATTAATGTGACATCTTGTTAGAATAAACAAGTGCATAACACATCATAAATTAGGGACCAATAATATGTTGCTAGTATTTAGCATTGATTGTCACATTGTGGAAAATTCCATCTTTTCACAATGGCTAGGGGCTAACCAAAAGGTCATAGCTAAACATCCTTATAAGAGCCATGGTCATCATTTATAACTTAAATATTCTTTGAACAAATGCTTGTTCTTATTACTAACCCAAGGATATAGTTGTTGTGAATTGTAAATGTATAAGGCTAGAACACTAATAACAGGAAATTGATAACCTTTAACTATCTTAATATTAGAATGATAAGCTTTAAAAGTTGAATTACAAAACTGTATTGGGATTATACTGAACCTTTGTAAGTTGGAATAAGTTGAAGATCAAAACATGTACAATGATCCAAATGTATCAAAAACAATAATCCAAGTATATCCATGGGAATCAAAACTCAAATAGATCGGGGAAATTTGAAATCCAAGTAACCTATCTATTTTTTACATTAAGGACAGCAAATATGTGGATATTAACAATAACTTTATGCAGTTTTCTCACAGCAGCTATTGGAATAAGGACTTGAATTTTGGTTAGCTATCCCTTATGTTAATCCCTTTCATTTATATTTTGGGATCCTTTTCTATTAAGGTGGAAAGGAATTTTGCAGAGATGGAGTGGATTTATTTTTACTAGAAGATCTTGGGTACCATTTTATTACCCAATGTTAAGGCTTAGGGCCTTTCAAAATCCCCTTGTTTGTATGCCCCACTTGATGGGTTGTTGGTTGTGTGTTATCAATGGCCTTCATTCGCCCCATGGGATGGGTTGTTGGTTGAGTGTTGTTAATGGCCTTCTTTGGCCTCTGTATTGTAAGAGGCAAATCATGGCCCTCATTCTCATTGTGGCCTTGCTTGGAAGCTTAGTTTCTTGTTGACTACATGCCCTTTGTGGCCTTGTTATGTAACAACTATCACCTTTGTTTATGTGCTATCGATCTCTTGACAACCCTTAGGCTATAGTTTTGTAAGGTTCAACCCGCTTGTTTTGGCTACTGATTATAATTAAAAAAATTATGAATTTTAAATTAGATTTTTAATATTTCTAAGATTTTTAAGGAAAATGAAAATAAATTATTTAGGAAATTCTAATTTATTTTTCCTCAAATTAAAATATTAAATAAACGATTTCTTGGCTTTGAGTTTAATATGGGGGGTTTATTATTAAAGAAGTGTTATGGGAAATTATGCCATTCACAAATTACTTTTGTTGGATTTATGCTTATTGAATTTCTTTTATTAACATTAATTTTTATATTTAGGTCAAATTCTATAAATTATGGTTAATTTTTAATTCTATTAAACAAAAAGAATTTGATTTTTATATTAGCTAAAATTTTATGTGTTAATATATATATTTTATTTTTTTTGTATTAAATTTTTTTAAATATATTGAAAAATAGCAATTGTAATTAGTATTAATGCCTTACGAAAAGACTCTATGCCCAACTGGAAATTGAATGCCTCCTTAGCTAGATCCCTACACCTTATTCAATCCTTTAGGAAGATCACCATCAACCATATCTATAGAGAGGGTAATAACAGAGCATACCAATTGGCTAATAGAGGAGCAAATGGGATCACTATAAGATAATTAGCTCAACTTGATGCATTTCATAGAAATAGGGATAATTACTGATTTCCATGGTTCTTCTCTACTCTCCCTATGGGATATTAGTGATCCTTAATCTTAATATATATGTATTTACTTTAGTATAATTATAAAAATACATAGGTCTATATATCGACATATACTTTCTTTAGTATTTTTTACATTATTATGTATATGATATATATATCCACACATATATTTATACATATAAATATATATATATATATATATATATATATATATATATATCTTTTTGATTGAATTTATGTACATTTATATATGTGTGTATATATATGTATATATATATATATGTACACACACAAACACACACACACACACACACATACATACATACACACACACACACACATATATATATATACACACATATATACACATATACACACATATATACACATATATACACATACACACACACATGTATATATGTATGTATATATATGTATATATATATGTGTATATACACACACACATATATATATATGTATATATGTATATATATACATATATATGACACACACACATATACATATATACATATACATATGT
>MU227097.1:421253-443086 GCA_018584345.1 Thuja plicata | reverse complement strand
ACACACACACACACACACACACACACACACACACACACACACATGTATATATGTATATACCTAGCTGCTACTGGATGATAGTTGTTGTGTATATATTTCCTTGTGTTTATATTGGTGTTTATTTCTACTAGATTGATATGTCGACTGAAGAGATAGGTGGCTCTGTCTGGTTGGAATATCTTCTTAGTCTATGACTTTAGGATTTACTTTTCTCTATATAGAATTACTTCCATCTTGGTTATAATGTTAAATTTTATGATTAATAAGATTACATGTATAGATTTTCTCTTAATGGCTTTAGCTGAAGCCTCTAAATTTTCTGAACAAGTTGAAAGGTCCATGTGTGTTAACCCACCATTTTGTTCTACCTGGGCTATGTTTAACTAGAAATGTTAAATGGTGAATTAACTAAACTAGGCATTGTCTTAGTAAGAAATGTTTAACGCAGTTATTATCCCCTTACTAATTTATAGTGATTTTGCTCGAATTGGTTACAATGAGAAATAGTGGAAAATATTTTTAGTCATATTTGGTAACTAAATTGGTTACTAAACATAAATTAATTGGCTTGGCTTACTGATAATGATATATTTCAACTAACGATGAGAGCAAGTGTGTATAGATTGGTTTATGTCTTATACAGGTATTAGATGGCTCTCCAATTGGACTGCCTACAAAAGAATTCAACAAACACTTGGGTGAGTTATAGGCATAGAGGTAGAGGCCACCATAATCAAAGGACAAGATTATGTTGCAGGGATTTTCTACGCAAGAATATATTCTCATTCTTACCGGTCTACTTTGGGATCCAATATATATGTAAATTCCATTGGCATCATTTTGTAAACAAGGATGTTCCTATATGCCTCGTATTCACAAACAAGATGTTTGTATAATTTCTAAAATAAAATTTCCATTTTGGGGCTATATCAGAGGTTTTCTCCGCCCGACTCTTTCCTACCGATGTCCCTAGTGAGTCGAGTTGTATATATAGGTTCAAAATGAATAAAAATTATTTGGCTACAGTTGTTTACTTATATATATAGGTAAACAACTATTGCCAAATAATATGTAGATAGGGTTAAGGGTTGGTTAAAATTAACATTTCATTTTAAAATAAAATTTAAATTAGTCTTAGTATTGGTGTTCAATTAGTGTTATTTAAATTTAAATTACTTATTATAATAAAAATATAAAAAATGATACTTTTCAGTTTATAAATTATTATAGAAATGTTCTAACATTTTTTATTTAAAATAATATAAATGTACAAATATTTTATAAATTAAAATATATGATATGTTACTCCTTTTTTTAATACAATTATCTTATTTCATCTTCACAATATTTAAAAATAATTTACAATAAAAAAAATAGAAGATAGTACAATCTTAAGATAAAATATTTTTAAATAATGTTTATTATTATTGTAGTGTAAATAATATTATAATATTTGTAATTCTTTTTCTAATATTTTTTAATATATATGTTGATGAAATACGGTCAAAAATATTGATGGAAGAAAATTTATATAATCAAATATAAAAAAAAAATATAAAAATATTTAAATAAATTTAAAAAAATTAAACAAATTATAGTTAAATTTGAACATATTTCAAAATAATATTGTATTAGCTAAAATTAATTTATACCATATAAAAATATAATAACTATTAATTATAGTAATTTAATACTTATGTTTAATAATTATATTATATAGAATTTAGTTTATAAGATAATTAATAATTTTTTATTATAAAATAAAATATATCATAACAATATAACTTATATAAATTTGGAACAACATTGTGAAATGTACGGGGCGACCAAAGGTAATCGTGGGCTAGATGGGTGTACTGATTAGAAATGAATATGGATTTGTCATAGCTGTTGTGGCACTCCCCTTGGGGATTTAGATCAACCACTACGCTGAAGCTATGGGAGCTCTCCAGTGCCTCTGTATAGCTAAACAAAAGAACCTAAAGTGGGTTCGGGTAGAAGGGGACTCCAATAACATAATTAGATGTATCAAAGGGGAATCTCTTCCATCATGGTCTATAAAAAAGTATCATAAGAGAGTATATTATCATTATTCAAAGTTTTGAAAAATTTTAGATAGCCCACTCCTATAGGGAAACCAATGGAGTGACAGATGGGTTTGCGAACATTGGAGTTAAGACTAATACAATTTTGAAATAGGAAGGAGAGGAAGAGATAAGTGACAATATCAAATGTTACTTGGCATTTGATGAAATCAATGGGAAGCTTGGGAAAGTATGAAGTAATGATGGATTTGACACATCCCCAAATTGAAATCAGTTGTGGTAATGGTGAAAGAAATTTTTCTGTTATCACCATTATTACCTCTCTCAACTCACATGTTTTGTGGGTACTGAAGAGAATTAAGGGCAGTTGTTTTTTGATCCTGTTGTTATTCACTCTTTGGTTTCTATGGGTCGGCACTGATAATTTTTCCATGGGGGGAGACCTCAATGGTGTTGAGCCTACTACTTGTGAAAATTGGAGAAGAGACATGGAGGTCTGGAGGAAGATGTTGAAAGGCGGTTTAGATCCTTTTCTGGAAAAAAATTGTACGGTTTTGACATGAATGCTACTCAATTTTTTGTGGAAGACTAGGCTAACAGGGTGATTACTTTGTAGAAGAAGAAATTCTTCATTGATGAAAATGTTATTCCTGAGGCCATGAGTTTTTCCACCAAAGGGTTGAAGTTCTTCAATGACAGAAACATTTCCAACCAGGCGCTCTTGAATTTTGCTAAAATGGATGAGGAGAAGGATTCTTTAGACAAAGGTAACAACTCTTATTTTGACCCTAATCAACTGAATCCTTTTTGGAATAGGACGCTTAAGGTGGTTATGGAGTTTTTCATTGTTGATGGGAGGTATACTAGGCTTAACGAGTATCACTTTTTTAAAATCATTTTTGACATAAAGATATTGTCTCATTTCCATAATTTTTACTCTCTTCCATTAATGCTACCATATATGATCACAAGAAAAGCCCAAGAAAAGTGGTGGTGCATTAGGGGTTATTGTTGATTATGTATGAGTTCCTAAGGGGAAATTTTTTTGAGAATCCCAATCTTCATATTGGGGAAACTAGAGAGGACAGGAACGATTTTGTGAGTGATTCTTTAGAGAAAGATGATGGGTCTAATTTTGAGGAGGAGGATGTCTATCCTATGCCCAAGAAGAGGAAGCCCTTGGAGAAGAAGAGTCCCATGCCTAAAAAACTAGCTTTTTATGGGGAAGAGGGGAATTACTCTAAAGATAGCAGCGATGATCAAAAGTTTGAATTCAGTCAAAGAATAGAAAGAATTTAGTAAGGAAGAAGCCAAAGAAGGTGTATTATGGAGATAAAGGGACTCATAGTGAAGACAGTGATGAAGAAACTGACCCTCCTAATCTAGACAAAGGGACCCTTTCCAATGACCCTTTCTTGGTTTATTCATCTAGTAAGACATTTAGGAAGGAAGCTGAGAGAATTGCTCCCAATGAACCTAGAAAAAAGAAGAAACCTATGTTTGTCTTGGCAGATATTTGTGTTGGTACCCCTATAGTGGTCAAAGGCCATGACTAGAGCACAATAGATGACTTTGATGGTTCTCAAAAAGAGAAAGAGGGGTATACTAATATTCCTCTATTGAAGGATTACACCACCAATAGGGTTCATGATGTTCCTATTTCCCCCCCTCACTCTGGGGAGGAAGAAGTACACAAGAGAATGCCTAATGTCATGTTAGGGGACTTATGGTCTGCAGAATTATAGGATGGGTAGGAACCTCCCTTTGGTGTCCTTCAAACTGGTAAAGCCTTTTCTCTAAATTCTTTCTATATTCAAAGGTGGACCTTTCATGAGATCAAGAGTCTCAACCTTAAACTTAGAGTGCTTATGGTGAAGTTTGAGGAATCCCAGAAAAAAGGTGATAAGATAGATGGTAGATAGGGTGATGCCTTATGGACTGTAGAGGAAAAGAAACTTGCGCTGGATTTTGTGAAGGTTGAGGGAAATGTTAGGAGAATGCAAGAGGATAAGCTGATGGTGCTAATGACTAGAGTGGAAAAGATGGAGGTGAACCTGATAAAGATCATGGAGCACAACCTCAAGATGATGAAGACTTCGACTGATAACATGATGACGCTTGTTACGAATTTGGAGAATAGCTACATGGAGAAGAACACCATCAACATGGAAAATGAGAAGGAAGTGATGAATCAAGAAGTGCGTGGTCCTAGTAAGAAGATGAGAGCCAACAAGAGGAAGATGATTTCTTCCCTAACTCTGCACATTGTGGACTTAAGGAAGGTTTCTCTCAAGATGACTGAGATAGAAGAAGAGGTGGACAACACCTTCAAAATTTGGTCTAGCTTTTTGTGTTTCTCAGTTTTTTGTGTTAGCTTTTGTTTTTCTTGTTCTGTTGCGCTTGTTGGATTTGTGTTGTCTCTCTCTCTCTCTCTATTGGGATGCTGGAATGCTATCTTAGCCAACATATTTTTTTTTACTTCTTTTAATGCTCTATCTTTCTAGTAGTTCTCTGTAAAGGGTTTCAGGGTCCCTTCAAAACCTTCTTTTACTCTAATAAAAAACATTGTGAAATGTAGAAATACCATATAGATGGGACTAAAGTGGCAACGTGGTGACAATAAGAACATCAGATTCTAGGAGGATGATTGGCTTGAAAGTGGGAAATTAGAGTCTAATGTGGGTTATGGATATTAATAAAATAATGACAAGTTCTAAGGTCAATGATTATATATCTAGAGATAAAAAGTGGAAGGACTTTGGTGAATGTAGAAGGGTTGTTTTGCATTTGAGCCACAAAATCATGAAATTATTGGGATTGATCAACATGACTCATATTCCTCTCTTCCCTATAAATTATACTTTTTTTTGAAAATGGATAGAAAATGTGACTTCACTGTGAAATAGACATAAAAACTTCTTTCTAAGGATGAATTTTCCTCTAATAGTTGGGGTAAAATTTAGAATCCCTACTTAATTCCAAAGATCATTTTTTTCTCATAGACTACTCTCCATAGAGAAATTCTTACTCAAGATAATCTCATTAGAAAAGGGTTTTCAACTTCCCAATAGATGTTACCATTTTAAGCATGAGGAGGAGACTATTCCTCACCTCTTAGTCCACTGCCAATTTTTTTTTGATCTTTGACATCTAGTGTTGATCTTTGGCATCTAGTGCTACAAAAGCTAAAGATTAATTGGTTTTGAACTTTGGCTTGGTTCAGTTCACTGAAGAACGGAATGGGTAGTCCAATAATCACTATTTCAAACAATTATGGAAGCTTATCCCCCTCCATGTTTGTTAGATCCTATCAAAGGCAAGAAACAATAGGGTTTTCAAGGATTGTGAAAGTCTCGTGGATGTGGTTTTCAAGTCTTTCCCAAGGATCTTGATCGACAATCTCTCTGTCATGAAACTGCACAAGCTGAATTCCCAACCTTCCCCTAGGATAAAAAATTAGCTAAAAAATGGGGTTACCAAGGGGATATGCTTTGGTTGATAATTCTAGAAGATTGATAAGAAAGCACACAAGGTGGATACCTCCTGATAGGAGTTGGCACAAGATAAAATTTTATGGATCTTTCAAGAATGGGTGTGTTTCTAGAGGTGGGGTCATTCATACTCATTCTGTAGATTCGATGATAGCTTACTCTGGGTGCCTCTTAGATTTTTCTAGCAACCACATGAAGTGTATGGCTCTTTTCTGGGGCATAAGGATTTCTTTATCCATTGGGGTTAAGAATCTGATTTATTGATGCTACCAAAGGCAATGCTAAAATCAGTTTGTCATAGTTTAGTGTAATGGATGATATAAAAAGGATGCTTCTTGGGTTCAAAGGATTTTATATTTGTTGCACTTATAGGAAAGGAAATAAGGTTGTTGATACTTTAGCAGTTTTGGCACACCTGACTACTAGTATGAGATGCTGGAGAAACTTCGAGTCTCTTCCTCCTAATCTGAAGCTTCTTAGAAGAGGGAAAAGAAACATCTTTAGTCCCTATGGTTATCACTTTAAGTATTGTTTTTTTGTGGGGTAAGGCTTATAACATGTGTTGCATGGTTATGAAGGTCTTTAAGTTTAATTTTAAAAAAGGTGGGATTTATGTTGGTGATCACCTTAAAGATGCATTTTAAATGGTATTTCATGGCCTATGATGTGTCCTGCAACTCTCAGCTTGGCCACATGATCATGAGGTGGTATACTCGCAATTATTTTTTCTATCACCTTTGCACAAATACTAGGCCTATTGATTTAAACATTAACGGACAAAAATATTTTGTGATTGCGATGGATTTTCCCATTGCAGAAAAGAATGATGGTATGACTGTGATGTCCTGAACAACTATGACTTTTATTGGAGATTGCATAGTAATTATGTCTATTTACAAATGAGCATTTTAAGGGGATTTTCATTTCTTTCTCTATGGTGTGCTTTGTTATTTTGTGAGTTTCTCTAGTTTCCTTATGATGGCTGGTGATAGAGTGAGAATTGATCCCAACAAGCCGGACAAGTCTAAAAATGATGCCTCTATGGCATATCTATAGAGAGGGTGGTGTTTCTTAGTTCCTAAAGAATATGATAGGCTATGATGAGAATCTGTCTACTCAGTTTTCCATTTCATGTTTCGACAGAAGGGTTACTATGGGTGGTATCAACTTTGAAGTTAATGAATATGTTATTGTGAAGGCCACTGGCCTCCCAATGTCTGGAAGGAAATGATAGAAGGAAAATATAGTTTCAGACACATAGAGCCTAAATCAATTCTTCTTTCTTGAGTTCTCTATTAAAGAGCTTGTCAATATTTCTAAAAGCTAAAAGGCTTATTCTACTCCATTAGGGGCTTATTTTTCATCTCTACCACTTCTACCTCGCTCTGTATCCCTAGAGAAAAATTGTGGTCCAAGGAGCTCCTCAACCCCTTTCTCCTCCCTTTGCAAGTATCCATGATATATGACTAGACCTATTAGGAAGAAATGCTTGCAAAACCCTAGTGTTAAAGGTGATTCCCATCAACCTAGCCTAGAAACCCCTACCCACTCCACTACTAAATTGGAACCCACTATTAAGATTTAACCCATAGATAAAAAAATAAAATGCCTTCCCAAGTTAAAAGGAAACGAAGTATATAAGAAATCCACCTGTATCATCTAGGAAGTGGGGTTTGATGATGATGTGGTTAAAGAAATGAGTACCCAGAGGTGATAACATTGGATTGCTACTCGCTTTGCTAGTAAAGGTAAATATAAGGAAGTGGAGGATTGTGATGCAGAAAATAATGATGGCCTTGAGAAGGAGGATATTTGAGAAAATAACTAGAGTGAGGAGAATGGCGATAAAGAACAAAAGGAGGAGATTGATAGAGATGAGACTATGAAGGTTGAGGGTTTAGACTATAACTCCTCAACCCATGTCTCAGAAAATGTGAAATCAAGGTGTATTGACATAACCAATTATATGATGCCTCAGGAAGAGGATGGGGCCACGGGGACCTATAAGGAAACTGTTGTTGGGACCTATAAAAATGGCATATTACTAAAAGAAAACCTGAGTAACTTGAAGACCAGAGTTGTGGACTTGGACAAGAATGTTACTAGTATTTTGACATTTAGCCTACGGGTGATGCAAACCATAACTAATTGAATGTTTTAAGATGTTAAGTTGATCACCGAAATGCATAAAGATAATGCAAGACATTAAATCAGTTAATGGATTGTATTGTCATTGAAATCAACCTGATATAATCTAATTGGGTATATACAAAGTGTCAAAGACTTCAGAGAATTAGAGAGATAAATATTATGATTTTAGTAATGCATAATAGACCAGCATTCACTAAAAGATAACAAACACCAATGGGTAGTGCACCCTAACAGATAGAGAAACCCAAAAATAAAGTCACAGTGATGCACAAGCAAGAAACCTAACAAGCATTACCGACAAGAAGAATCACAAGAATTACCGACGAGTAGAACTTTATAGTGATGCCTGACGGATAGACAACCCCGATGGACAGATAACCCCGACGGAGATGCACAAAGAGAACTAAAGTGTTAACCGAAGCTAACAAGAGTTAAGACACCGAAAGGAAATGAAGTTCAAAAACAAAAAAACACTTAGCTGAAAAGAACAAAAGATAGAGTTAACTGGTTGTTAACATTGTTTTCATCGACAAGATAAAGCCAGAGATAAGTAAAAGATTTAAAGCTATTTTATCTAGTTGTCAAAGAGAAATCTACGGGATAAAACCAAAGTAAAGCTTTAAAGAAAGATTGGCTAAGATTGTAGATCACGCCAAGAACAAGAAAATCAAGAACTAAGAAATAGTGATATCATGTCTATAAAGAGACAATCTAATTCATTATGAATTAGGGGAGTGAATAGAGAAATAGGATGCTAGAGAGAAAATCATGATCAATCAAGCTGAGGAAATAACTAAAGAATTCTACAAACACCGATAAATAGAGAAGCACAACATCATCAAGAAGAAAGAATTGGAGTAAAGGTATTGAAAAGATACATTGATCAGAAAGGTATTATGAGCTTACAATAGATCTAAAAATTTGCAAGTCTAAGTTGTATGTGTGAACAGATTATTTACTGTTTCAGTTTAACCATTGATTCATAAAGTCTCTTAACCGAGCAGGACTTAACAATCCTTTCTATATTGAGATACATCCCAAGGAGTATCAAAAATTTTGATCATGAAGATAGCATGAGATGCCAGATACCATTTGAAAAACTACATTGGGTTTGGTCATAGAAGGTAGCATAGAGATGTCAGATATCAAGTGATAAACTATTCTATTTAAATCCTCTAACAAAGTCACACCTAACAGTGTGTTTGTAACCTTTAATAGGGTTGGCTCTTCCCTGAATTCACTTTAGAAGAGTGAAAATTTTGGGTTACCGTTCCCAAGTGGTTTTTCCCTTAATAGGGTTTCCACGTTAAAAATTCATATGTCAACGTGTTTATGAGTCATTACTTTAGTGTTTTTCATTACACATAACTAAATATGGATTGACTGGTATACACTAAGAAATTTACTATATTTCGGTAAATGAAAGACTACCAATCGGTAAACAGTAAGAGTAAGGTTTAACAGTGAACTCCGAGCAATAGTTATTTGTTAATATTCTTTAAATGCATTCATCTTGTAGGATTGAAGATAATTAGAGGCTTAATATTGTGGTACTAAGTTTTTGGGTTGATTTATTGGAATATTTTTGAGGCCACTGATTCACCCCCCTCTTAGTTATTCTAACAATTGGTATCAGAGCTTGTGTTCTTAGAAAGGGATTTTAACAGCTCAAGCAAAAGATCACAAGATGAACAAACAAGATGTGCCCAAGTTGAATAAAGACAAATTTGCATCATGGAAAAGAAAAATAAGACTCCACCTATCAAGTATTGGTAATGATGTTACTCAACACCTAAATATTGAATATGTGTTGCCTACAGGACCTCATACACTTGAGAAATTGAGAGAAAAGCATGAGCATAATTGTATGATGATAGAGATTACTTCCTCACTCTTTGATGCTGAGTTTGAAGATGTCAAAACCTACACCTCTGCAAAGAAAATGTGGGATGAATTGAAGTTGGTACATGGAGGAGATGCTAATGTACTAAGAGCCAAGGAAGAAATCCTAAGAGAAAGGTTTGATGACCTAAGGATGAAATAAGGAGAAAATATCACTCAGTATAGCTGCAAAATCAAAGAGATAGTCAATACTATCCGAGGAGTTGGAGGTGTACTTGAAGAAGAGACAGTGGTAAGTAAAATCCTAATAACCTTACTACCTATATATGCTATTACAATATCTTCTATACAAGAAATGAGAGAAGTTGCAAACAATAATGTTACTCTAGATAGTCTGATTGGTAGACTGATTTCATTTGAAATGAATAACTTTGATAATAGTGTCTTACCATCTATAGAGTCTGCATTCAAATCTTGTTTGAAAATAAGTAAGTCAAGTCATAAACACACTATGAGGAATGATAGTGAAAGTGATAGTGATGACCAAGGACTTGATGAGATTGAAGCACTATTGGAAAGAATATTACAGAGAGGCAAAGGTAGATACAAAGGTAAATTACCACTTGTATGTTTTATTTGTAAAAAGGTTGGAAACTTTGTTGCAAGATGTCTTAACAGAAGAAAAGATGACAAAAGTAATGACATAACACATGAAAAGAAGTTTGACAGAGGTGATAACAGAGATTACCGAAACAACCGACAATTTGACAGAAGAGATACCCAAGACTACAAGGACAAAGGAAAGAAAGCTTGTTACCTAGCTGAGAATTGAGCTAATGATACTGACACTGAATCTGATGAAGACACTGAGATGGAATTTGTAGCCATGAAGGATGATTCAGATGAAGAAGAAAGGTATGTAGAGACTATACTCATATCTAAGGTTAGTAAGAATGATGTCTGGATTATAGATAGTGGCTACACTCACCACATGACTGGTGATAAAAAAAAGATTAAAACTTTTGAATACTATAATGGTGGATCAGTAAGAATGGGTAATGACACACCTTATCTAGTTGAAGGTAAAGGAACTATAATGCTAAATAACCTAATCAAATGTTAAAATGCATACTGGGTAAAAGGACTGAATTCTAAACTATTGAGTGTTTCACAACTGAATAACATAGGTCATCGAGTAGAATTTGAGAATAAGAAGGCAAAGATCTTAAATGAATCAGGAAGGTTGATCGGAACTGGTGAACAGACAAAAGGTAACCTTTTCTATCTTGATGATGTAAACAATACTTGTTTAATGGCTAGAAACAAAGACATATGGTTGTAGTATAAAAGACTATGTCATGTGAATTTTGACAAAATGATAAAGATAAGCAATAAAAGGAAAGTAAGAGGCTTACCGAGCATGTCAAAGCCTAAACATATCATGTGCAAGAATTGTCAAAAAGGTAAAATGAAAAAGTCTAGTTTCAAGAGTAAAGCCCATACATCTAATACAATTCTAAAATTAGTCCATACTGATTTATGTGGACCCATGAGGACAAAGAGTTACTATGGTGATAGGTACTTCATTCTCTTTGTAGATGATTATTCTAGAATGATGACAGTTATGTTCTTAAAAGATAAATCATAAGCATTCAAGATGTTTAAATGGTATAAGGCTATGGTAGAAAAACAAAGTGGTAAGGAATTAAAATGCTTAAGATCAAATAGAGGAGGGGAATTTATTTTAGATGAATTCACTAACTTCTATAATGAGGATGGAATTAAAAGACATATTTTTATACCAAGAACACCACAACAAAATGGAATTGCTGAAAGAAGAAACAAATCAATTGTTGACTGTGCAAGAACATTGATGATTGAGAAAAGAATCACTCAAAATTTATGGAGGGAAGCTGTTAGTACTACTATCTATACATTGAACATAGTACAATTGAAGGACACAAAGAAGACACCCTATGAGCTTTGGTATGGTTACACACCCAATGTAAGTTACTTCATAATTTTTGGTAGTCAATGTTATATTTTGAAAGATGATAAAAATGGAAAGCTTGAATCCAAATGTGACGAAGGTATCTTTCTAGGGTATTCAACCAAAAACAAGGCTTATAAATGTCTTAACAAGTCCTCTAACAAGATCATTGAAAGTGCAAATGTAAGAATAGATGAATTTGCAGAGAAGAATGATAAGGAAAGCAAAAAAGAAATAGAAGACTACAATAGGTTTGTTTACACTAAAGAACCTGACACTCTTCCCAAGAAACAATGTATCTCTCCTGAGAAATAGAACACTGCACCCGAGCATCAGGCTGTAATTACTGAAAATTAGGAAAATACTCAAGATGATGTTCTGAGCGATGGAGATCAGAATGAAGATCAATATGATGATCAAAATGATGGACAAAGAGCTGAACCAAAAATTTCCAAGTATGTCAGAAGAAATCATCCACAGAATTAGATCATAGGAGATAAGAAGGCCGAAATGAGAACAAGAAGTAAGTCACTAAAGACTAGATGTTTACTTTGTGATTTTGAGCCTAAATCCGTTAATACTGCACTTGGAAATAAAGAATGGGTCAGTGTTATGAATGAAGAGATAGAAAAAATTGAGAAGAATAGTACATGGACACTAGTACCAAGATAAGATGACAAAAATTTCATCGATATCAAATGGATATTCAGAAAAAAGATGAATGAGAATGGAGAAGTCACAAGAAACAAAGAAATGTTAGTATGAAAGGGGTATGCACAAGAAGAAGGTATTGATTATGGAGAAACCTTTACACCCGTTGCTAGGCTAGAAGGAGTAAGAATTTTACTTTCTTATGCTGCATTCAAAGGAATCAAGGTATACCAGATGGATTTCAAATCTGCTTTCCTAAATAGAATACTGGAAGAAGAGGTATACATTGAACAACCAGAAGGGTTTGTTGATCCAGACAAGAGAAACATGGTATGTAGACTACATAAAGTCTTGTATGGATTGAAACAAGAACCTAGAGCTTGGTATGAAAGACTTCACTCCTATCTCATAAGCATTGAATTTTTAAGAACAACTGAAAACAATAATATGTACTTAAAAGAAGATACTGATGGTAATATTCTGATTGCTGAAATATTTGTTAATGATATCATATTTTGAGGCAATGAAATGTTATGTAAATCCTTTGCCAATGAAATGAGAAAATAGTTTGAAATGTCTATGTTTGGGGAGATCAAATTCTTTCTTAGTCTACAGATTCTTCAACAAGATGCAGGCATATATATCATGCAATCCAAATACATCAAGGAAGTGCTGAAGATATTCAAGATGGAAGGTTCCAAGCCAGTTGGAACACCTATGGAAACTGTATGTAAGCTGACAAAAGAAGACAAATCAAAAGAGGTAAATCAGACCTTGTATAGCTCAATGATTGGCAAACTAATGTATGTTGTTCATACCAGACCAGATATAGCACAGGCAGTTGGAATAGTTGCAAGATTCTCTACTAATCCCAAAGAATCACATATGATTGCTGTCAAGAGAATTTTGAGATACCTAAAGAACAACAAGGACTATAGCTTATGGTATAAAAGAGAAGGAAAATTTGAGCTTCAAGTATATACAGATACTGATTGGAATGGAAACTTCGATGACCGAAAGAGCACAATTGGAAGAGAATTCTTCATGGGTGATAGAATTGTCACATGGATCAACAAGAAGCAAGGATGCATCTCATAGTCTACTGCAGAAGCAAAATATGTGGCTGATGCTGCAAACTGCTCAAATATTGCATGGATCAAACAAATACTGGAAGGTATGAATATGAAGATTACTGAACTAGTGATTATCTATTGTGACAATACTAGTGCAATTAATATTTTTAAGAATCCAGTCATGCATGCCAAGAATAAGCATATTGCAATCAAGTATCATTACTTAAGAGAACAAGTGCAAGAAAAAGAGGTGATACTAGAATATGTTCAATCCAAGGAACAATTAGCTGACATATTTACCAAGCTGTTACCGAAAGATACATTTGAGTACTTGAGATAGAGACTAGGGGTCCAACTCTTGTCTATCAGTCAGTAAGTTGAATAGGGAATCACATCAGCCTATACACAAATAAGAAGATCATTCATGTTGATGCAAGCTAAGAGATGGACTACAAAGATACATCTTTACACAACAAGGTACACATCTGCACTGAACACTAGACATAATTTTGGCTAATACAGAGCCGTATTGCTGATGGATAGGGAAATTCAAGGAGTATATTATAAAAAGGATGGAAGGATTCTTTTGCATTGTTGTCAAAGGGAGAGAGATTTGAAGAGAGAGATTATATCCATTATCCATATGAAATATTTGTCAGAATTATCCAAAGGGAGAGAATATGTAGAATATCCAAAGGGAGAGAAGTAACATGAGGAAGAGAATACATACTAAGGGAGAGATTTCTGTCAAAGGAAAAAGAGATGATCAAGGAGAGGAATAGTCAAGGAAGAGCACATATCAAAAACAAAGACAAAAACTGCTACATCTATCCAGTGAAGGGATTGAAGATTGAAAATGACACTTTGCAAGAAACAAATCTAAGCTATATGAGCTTACCGAGAGCCAGACATTTGTATTGGTTATAGAACATAAGATTTGGAAGAGATTGATGAACTTCAACTGTTATATTTCATATTGTAATAGTAATAATATAGTGTGATAATGTAGTGTGTTGCCATCAATGCCAAAGGGAGAGATTGATGAACCATAACTAATTGAATGTTTGAAGATGTTAAGTTGATATTGAAATGTAGAAAGATAATACAAGACATTAAATCAGTTAATGGATTGTATTGTCATTGATGTCAACCTGATATAATCTAATTGGTTATATGCAAAGTGTCAAAGACTTTAGAGAATCAAAGAGATAAAGATTATGCTTTCAATAATACATAATAGATCAACATTCACTAAGTGACAACAAACACCGACGGGTAGTGCACCCCGATGGACAGAGAAACCTGAAAGTAAAGTCACAGTGATGCCCGAGCAAGAAACCCGACGAGAATTACCGACGAGAAGAATCACAAGCATTATCGACGAGATGAACTTCACTGTGATGCCCGAGGGATAGAAAACCTAGACGGACAAAAAACCCCGATGGAGATGCCCGAAGAGAACTGAAGTGTTGACCGAAGCTAATAAGAGTTAAGACACTGAAAGGAACTGAAGTTCAGAAATGACAAAACACTTAGCTGGAAAGAGCTAAAGATAGATTTAACTGGTTATTAACATTGATTTCATCGACAAGATAAAGCCAGAGATAAGTAAAAGATTTAAAGCTATTTTATCTGGTTGTCAAAGAGAAATCTACGGGATAAAAATGAAGTAAAGCTTTAAAGCAAGATTGGCTAAGATTGCAGATCACGCCAAGAACAAGAAAATCAAGAACTGAGAAACGGTGATATGATGTCTATAAAGAGAAAATCTAATTCATTATGAATTAGGGGAGTGAATAGAGAAAGAGGATGCTGGAGAAACTAATGAAGAACAAATTCATATATTCCTCATCAAACAAGATAAGGAAAGATCTAAAGAATTCTGCAGACATCGAGCAACAGAGAAGCACAACATCACCGAGCCAAAAGAAGTAGAGCAAAGGTATTGAAAAGATACATTGATCAAAAAGGTATTATGAGCTTACAATAGATCTGAAAATCTACAAGTCTAAGTTGTATGTGTGAACAGATCATTTACTGTTTCACTTTAACCATTGATTCAGAAAGTCTCTTAACCGAGCAATACTTAATAATCCTTTCTATATTGAGATACATCCCAAGGAGTATTAAAAAGTTTGATCATGAAGATAGCATGAGATGCTAGATACTATTTGACAAACTACGTTGGGTTTGGTCATAGAAGGTAGCATAGAGATGTCAGATATCAAGTGATAAACTATTCTATTTAAATCCTCTAACAAAGTCACACCTAACAGTGTGTTTATAACCTTTAATAGGGTTGGCTCTTCCCTGAATTCACTTCAGAAGAGTGAAAATTTTGGGTTACCGTTCCCAAGTGTTTTTTCCCTTAATAGGGTTTCCACGTTAAAAATTCATGTGTCAACGTGTTTATGAGTCATTACTTTAGTGTTTTTCATTACACATAACTAAATATGGATTGACTGGTATACACTAAGCAATTTACTATATTTCGGTAAATGAAAGACTGCCAATCGGTAAACAGTAAGAGTAAGGTTTAACAGTGAACTATGAGAAGTAGTTATTTGTTAATATTGTTTATAGGCATTCATCTTGTAGGACTGAAGATAACTAGAGGCTTAATATTATTGTACTAAGTTTTTGGGTTGAGTTATTGGAATATTTTTGGGGCCACTGATTAACCCCCCTTTAGTTATTTTAACAACATATATCAAACACCTACGTGTGTCTACTGCAAAAGAAAATGTTCGGGCCCAATGTAGAGAAGGAAGGAAACTACAAGGAGCTTTATAATTTCCTCACTGATGATTGGGTTGGTGCGCTCACCCATGCTAGATGCAAAATTAAATAGTCTGGTCTATGGTGTCCTCTAAAGGTTTTGGGTCAAGACTCTTTAAGGTCAATGGTGCCTTTAGTTTTATTATTATGTTGTTATTTAAAACCACGTTGTTGTTAAAGACTACTTCTGAATTAATGTTGCTAGATAGGATAGCTTTATTTGGTACAATATTACTCATAGGATTGTTTATATAGTTCATATGATAGTGGTTTCTAGATGGTTATTGAACACTTATTGTTATACTGTTAAAGGTTTTTGATATACTTGGTGTGTTGTTAATGTGTTGTTAACATGCTCCTATAGTTCTCTGGTAAGCCTTCTGGGCTTGTTCTATATGAGCCATCACCCTTGAGTTTGCTTCTTTTATATATCAAAAACTTATATATAACATATTATAATTAATAATAAATATAATTGTTTAAATATAATTTAATTTATCTTACATAAGATTAAATTAAATTATATATCATATAATATTTGTATTTAATAATTTATGATATAAAATACAATATATAGTAATAAATATAATAAGAATATTATTTTTAAAATATATTTAAACTATATAAAATATAACATATATTTTTATATACCTACGTTCATTAAATTAAAAAAAACACCCCTCACACAAATCACCCATGGCTACCCAGCCAACTAAATCTCATGTTATATAAGGATAATTTAAAATAAAAAGGAAAGTATGCCCTTGGTAGGCCATGCTTTTTAGTTTGTTGTTTACACGTTTCCACACAAGCTTGTGTTAGAAGAGATTAATATAAAGAGAAATGTTACAAATTTATGAGTTCGTTTAACCAACAAAATTCATGTCAAATGTGTTCTTCAAGTTTTTCATGAAATGACATTTTCATCTTCCCAAAAATGATGTGGATGAAAATGTTGAGTGCTTTGTCAAGTTTGAAAGAGGTATTACACAGGTTAAATTTCAATTCGTTTTCACCGTAAAAATAAAAAAGTGCAAAGAAAATCATAAGGGACAAGAGAAAGTAATTAAAATTGATGGAGATGCGAAAATCAATGGAAGAGACTTTTTCGATTAGCATGAGATAATTTCAGTGGGGAGTTCCTCTCAGGGAATAGCCTATCGGCTAAATTAGAGACATAATACTTCCTTACATCTTGATCATAACCTTATTGTTGTTATTTACATGGTTAGAGACATAATGATGCAAAATTCCTAGGATGAAAATTAATGTAATATATTCTTTGGAAATGTTCATGCAAACTTATATATCAACAAATGATTTCAATTCCTTTCTTTATATATCAAATATGCTCTTATGTTGTGATTGATTGTTTCTAATGAGTTAAGGCATGTCTTTAAATATGATAGCCTAAATCTTAAGTTAGACACTTTGGCACACAATCTAACAAGAAACAATCAAATTTTTGAAATAAGTCAACTAAAATGACGGGGACATGAACTTGAACTTAGGCTTATGGGATTGCATTAGTCATATAAATGAATGATAAGTAAAATGTATAGAAAAACTAGAGCTAAAGTGAATAGATGGAGTATTTGCCAAGTTCTATTAGCTTTTGCACTTAAATGAGTGCCCAAGTTAAATATCACTCAACAAATCTCAAGACAAGATTAAAGTAAACGTAAAACAGAAAACTTAAAGTGTAAAGTATGTACTTTTCTCTGCAATAATTATACTTTAATTATTTGTATACATTTCTTAATTAATAATTGTCTATGTTGATGTTCCCTCAAACAAAAAAAATATAATTTTATCATCTTCAATTACTACTATATCCATTTGATTGTCGAGTCAATGCTCACTATCAATTTTATCCAGGATAATATTAAATATTATTAATTTTCCTACCATTTTATTGTATGTATTTTAACTTTATAATCTCATTTTACTTATATGTACTTCAGATATTTATAAAAACATGGGCATCCAATTAAAAATGAAGGGCAACGTGGCCAAGGATAATATTGAAATTCTTTAATGGAAGAAAAAAAATCATACTTCTTCTAATGCCCACTCCATTCTTGCCCATTATAAGCAAAATTCATTACAAAAAGGTAATCATATTATTATTATTATTGAATTATGTGGACATGAAGGAGACAACTAAACCATGAATTTGGGTGGTAGTGGAAAATTATTTGCCTTGTTCACACATTAAATATAATCCACTGAAATCATCTTCCATAAAATTGACACGTGTCAAGATAAAGGTCATGCATGGACCATTCCTACGTGCCCACCACATTCCCATCTTTTAATATTTTACTCTTTCTCCATCGTAGAAAATAACAAGGTCAATATTGAATATTCTATTATTTATTGTTTTTTAATAGATCTAGAGTTTTAGGTGACAAGCATAACACATTTATAATAAAGTTGAATGTCACATTCTTATTTCAACTTTATATATGTGGAAATCATGAACATACATGTCACAATTGCTTTTCACTGAAAAAGGTAGAATCAAAAGGGGAATTTTTATGATGGTTGTGAAGAAGTAAAGTGTGAAAAAGAAATATAAAAAGTTATATAAGAAATAATGTATAATAGTATTAATATAAGAAGTACAAAATTCAAAGTATAATGAGCTTGATTATAAGATTATGTAAAGAATTGTAAATAAAAATTTGTTGATCAATAAATTGAACCACTTTAATAAGAAGGCGAGTATCTTATAAGTTATATATCCATGATCAATAATGACAATTATAAGAAGAACAAAGATTATATTAGTTTTTCCAAGGCATAAGAGAACTCATTTTAATGTTGAAATCATACCACATTTGTTAGAGAATGTTTCTTATAAGATATTGTTAGAAAGGTCAATGGTGAAATTTTCACATCCACGTTGATTTTCATTTAATTTTTGGTTTACACTAAGAAAATTTCTTAATAAAAATTGAAAGAATCATATAGTGATGTGTGCTATTTATTTTTGTTAAGGTTTGTTCTTTTCTTAATCTATCTATCTTTACTCGCTTTCCTTTTAATATATATTTTATATGTTATCTTTACTTTCTCTATATTTGCAATTATTATTATATATTTGCATCATTTACTGGTCATGATGTTCATTCATTCATTCAAATTTTTAAGAATCCATATTTCATATATTAATTCATTTTCTTCGCGCATAGGAGCAATTTGGCATAGCATGAATCTGACCAAAATTTTAAATTTTAAAAAATTGCCATTCAACCCCTCTTATAATTGTTAAAAGAAAATTTAATAAACAGTTGCATAACAATTCATTATGTCTTGATATTTAAAAAAAATCATTTAAGCATTAAAATACATGAAGGAATCTTAAAAAATTCAAGAACACTAAGGAGCATTTATATAAAATAGTAAAAATAATTGTAATTTTGCATCAAAATTAACATCTAGACCGCTCATGCATTTGTCTAGAGTACTACCTACATTTTTCAAAACTATTAAATTGATCTAATCAAGGAATGGTCTTAGGAGAACTTGACTCTTGTGGTCTTGTGATTTCTCTTATTTATTTTTTAATATTTTTAGTACTTAATCATCAACATAAAGTAGTAGTTGAAAAAAATCAAATAGAAATACTACATTACACTAGATAAGAACCATGTATCAAATATAAAATTTGTGTAGCCACTAATTGATCCATACTTTAAAAAACTTAACACGATCGAACTCATAGGCCTTGCAAAATCTAAAGATAACCTATCTTTTAATAACAACTAATTATCCTATGTCGCATTGAATATTTTATCCCCATCACAATTCCAAGAGCTAAATACATATATACTTTTGCATTTAATATCATATAATAACAATAATTTACCAAATTTGTCATTACCAAAGTCATTTTACTCTCATTTAGGTTAATTGCACAAATGATTTGCTTTCACTTTCATTCATTTAGCCTAAGATTATGAAGTATATTTTGCTTCACAATATCAAAAATATGGGCAAAGCAGATAGAAGCTACATTAAAACTTATGCAAGAATAATACACTTTGATCATGGATTACATACTTATAATATTACCATATCTTATATCATAGGAAACCTCCTTCAACAAATCCTAAATATATTGAGTTTTTATAACAACTCAATACAAATAAACATTCGTGCTTACCTATTTAAGAAACCTTATAAATAATTAGCATATGCATTCTATGATCCAGTATTTCCAACACCTATGTAAATACTAACTCCCAACACCCCCCTTAGTGTGAACATGGGGTGAAAGTACATCACAATACTTGATGACCACACACAGTAGCTCACAAAACACTCTAAGATAAGAGTAAGGACATACACATCGACTCATGTAAAGCAATAGTGGAACTATCCTCACTACGCTTAGTACTTTCATCCAAGGATAGGGACAAACACATATGCCTATAAAATTGGTGCGAGTGTTCCAAGGGTTGCTAGCACTTCATCCAAGAGACCTAGCTTGTCTCTTCTAGGAACCTAATCTCCTCTAGGTCCTGATTGGCTTAGATGATTAACTAAGTCCAATTCCAACTCTTCTCTAAGAGTTTCACTCTTTGTGCTTCACCTTTGAAAGACTAACACCTTTTAGTTAGTTCAATTCTTCACTTCTCCCACTACACTTAGAAGGATCTACGTGCCAAATCCACTCTAGCATTCATGATTCATTGCAGGGGTGCTAAGCATGTTATAATCCATGCATATGTTCCCATTTGACTCCATTTTTATGGATCCCTTAACCCTTTTTAGTTGAGTTCAAACTTTAGTCTCCAAGAGGCCTAATTGGGCTTATTTCCTTGTAGCCTTTTACAGTGACTTTTTCCCAATTCTTTCAAAACTTTCCCAAAGAAGTTGCAAATCCAATCCCACATTCAGATACCCTTTATCATTCCTCAAAATATTTTATAAGTTTTAATCCCCTAGGTCATCCGTACATAGGGTTCCTACAATCTGGGTCCAATAGGGCTAATAGGCCTAATTTCTAGGACTGTCGACAACACAATTTAAAAATTGCTCAAAACTTGGTCTCATGGATTGGTATGAACTCAATCCTCACAGTATGTCAAGATATGACCATACCCTATCTGGAACTGTACTTGGCCCATACAGTACTTCTCTACCCTGCAAGATATCTCCTTTTCTTCAGCACTAAACCTCTAACCGGGCACTGTCTGCTCACCTAGGGCTTAGTAGTAAAAATATCTCTCCATCTTCCTAAGACTCCTAATCCTAAATATATATACAATAATGACTCCCCTAACATATCCATCCTTCCTTAGGTGTTTCCCATGGCTAGATTTCATGGGGGAGCCATGAATCGACTGACTGGCCAGGACATGACCAATGAGCACACTAAACAGAAAACAATTTACTAAATAGACCAATCCTACTCTAATCAACTTACCTATCAAATGAAAAAGTCTTAGAACAGTCCAAAGAACACTAAACAATCACTAGATTTAGTCTTTCAATCCGTTACACATGACTTTCACATCAAAATACTTGGGTTTTCTGAATACAGATTTGCAGAGCTATATTCAATATGCAAAACTTGTTACAATGAACGACTCACTTCGAGATTCAAGCCTCCTTCTCCATTAGATGTCATCTTCCATGTTTTTAGGGAATGTTGGTCAATTCCCCACTCCTAGCTTCAAGGGAATCCTATGTAACCAAGTTGCATGCAACATTTGCAATTATTGCAAATGTTGTCATAGCAACTTTTTAGCAACTTTTGGCATCTTTGCCATTATGCCAACTTCCTAAGTTTTAGGACCTC
>MU227097.1:399041-421200 GCA_018584345.1 Thuja plicata | reverse complement strand
TGACATCATTGATGTGTTTAAGACACATTGAAGACTCTAACTCAAACTCCTAACACTAAGAATTTTAAAAACTACTAACAATGGCTAATTTGGTGACCTTAGTCCTAATGACTAACTCACCTAGCCCGCATTGCAATGACCTTCTAAGGTCCAAAGTTAAAAAACTATCTTGACTTGGCCAATGTCAAGTACAAGCCAAAACATCCTAACTATGGAGGTTAGCCTAGGTGTGCTCCTGCAACAAGAACCAAGGATATGGAATAACACATCTATCCAAGGTATTACATCAATTTGGATAGGGACAAACACGTCTAACAAAAAACAAGGTCATGAACAAGGACATACACATCTACTCACAAAAAATATTATTTGGGACAAACACATTCAATCATAATCACCAACTCCTGTGACTAGGGGCAAACACTTCCAATCACTGTACTACCTCGTGAATGGGGACAAACACATCCATTCACTAACAAACAAGAAATATGATTATGGACATATATATCCAATCACAACATAAAATTTTTATAACTCAATTTCTAATTGTCATGTATGAACCACCATTGTAGATCATTGCCACTCTAAACACAAATGATATGAGACGGTTTCCACTGTCACCTAGAAATTGATCTTGGATTTAGTCATTTTGGTACAAGTTATTTTTTCACTAAAATAACATCACAACCCCATTGCTAGTGACTGACGAGAAGTTACTAAGTATCCTCTAGCCTCTAGTGCCCTCATACTCCAGTTATTTTACTACTTAGAAATTTTTTTGGTAATGAAGAAAGAACATATCCTCCCCCCTTTATGTGAGTCTTCATACAGAGAGTGTTGGGTAACATCGATAATGCACTCTGATTACATAGAAAAATAATTTTGAATTATATTTTGACACAACAATAGAACCTCTTTTACACAATACTACTTGACTATGATATAAAATATTTCAATATGAACTAACAATTAATAACAACCTACTATGAAACTCTAAAAACTACAACCTAAAATATTTATCCCTTTCAGAAGAAAATCATCAGTGTGATTCAAAGGATTGTATGCTAACCTTGCAACTTTAGCCATGTCAAGTTCTTTGAAAATCAAGTAATCACTGTATAGTCCTAAAAAGTAAGCACTTCATTTTGTGTTCATTTTGGCACTCTTTTTATCCCTCTTTAGTGTGTTCCTTATGATAGGACCTCACATTGCACCTAATTGCATACATAATTTAAATCAAGGTCATATCCTCTCCTTCAATCTTGCTCAAAACTCTATGTTGGCTCTAGTTCCTATGCATAATTTTCTATTTACCCGTCCATTCAAATAAATTTTTTCCCTCTGGGGCCCCATTTCAAGATTTGGATGCATTTATGATCAATTTTCCCCTTATCTTTTTTATTATCCCAAAACCAGTTAGCACACCCTTGATCCCGCAACTTTGCCTTGAAACTAACACCCTCTAGGTATAGGTTGAACCTGGTTCGACCTATACCTAGTATAGATTGAACCAATTTTGATCTATACATCGATAGTTTAAATTTAGTGGGCTATGGGTCTGATATATAATGTTTTCATTTTCCCACTTAGTGAGGTCAGCCTTTGTGAATTCGAACCCCAAAATCACTATAAAAGGAGATATCTTCCCCTCATTTTCACATCTACTATTGCGAAATCTATTATCTTTATGCAAGCATTATTCACCAAGTTTTTGTGAATTTAAGGAGTTCAAGCAAGCAAGCATTCATTCTTCATCCATCAAGCCTTCATGCATTTCCTTCTATAGATCTAGTTTATTTCTTCATAAGAGATAAAGGAGTTGGCCATCAAGGGAGGGGATCTACATTCATTCATTCAAGTCTTCCTCTTCTTCTTCTTCAATCCAATATTGAGGTGAATTACAATTATCTACTATATGAGGTTTTGTCTTACATGATTTCCTTTGGGTTTTTTTATGTTGAGTCAAGGCTATTGCATTAACATATTTGGTCTCATACTAAGTACAATTGCGTCTATATAATATGCCACATTTCCATTGTTAGATTCAATATATTCTACATGATAGCATTTCACCTATTTCAATTCAAGGTTAATTCCTAAATTGGGGCTTGACCAAGGAAAGCCCCTCCCTCAACATTTTCCCCTTTTCTCTTGTGTGCTGGCCCAGGTTTGGAATAGAGATTTAATTACAGATTTGGGAACCCATTTGAGATAATTTACAGATCCAGATTTCAACAGTACTGGGTAGAGGTCAAACCTTCAACATATACCCTGACATTCTGAGTGCAGATTCCAGTTATAGAACCAAAAACCCAATCCAAAGACTTGCCTAGATCCATTTTATGTTTCTAACTTTGAACATTTTGGGTATAGGTTAAACCTTTGACCTATAATTGGGTACAGGTCGAACCACTTTTGACCTAATCCTGAGATAGAATAGAAATTTACAGATTACAAAGTTGCAGATCGGCTGTTGGATTTAGGTACCGGGACATTTTGGGACTTTGTCAGATAAAATTTCAGCATTTGCACACCTTCCTTCTCTTCTATTTCTAGGTACATACATTCTTTCCCTACATCTTGTGTCTACTTTACACATTAGATTAGATGTTTTATTTTACCTTTAATTTATATCTTCTTTCAAATCATAAACATAAGATTTCTCATCTTTTTCTTCCATTCATTCACAAAGAATACCCCAAATTCACCCCCTAGCTTAGATCTTGCATTTGTGCCCTTGCATCCTTTGGGTGGTACAAATTAGATTTGGCTAGAGGATTTGGATTTAGGGTCTTCTCAATGTATATATAATTTGGTGGTGTGCCATTCATCACTATTTCACCTTATACATTTTGGTGAACCCCACACTTACATGCTTCATACCTATTGATTTAATAGTTAGATCTTCTTTGCATCTAGTTAGCATTACATTTATATTTTGTCTTTTGACCTTTGTGTTGGATCTCTTTCATAGTTGCATCCTCTTTATACATCATTTACATTCTTAATTTTGAGAATTAGTTTTGTGTTTGTCAACATGGAACTCTCTAAATTGGAATGGTGTGATATTACTTATGTTGTTACCTTTCTTCTTACTTCTTTCTATCAAACACATGGAATTAAAAAATAACTTCTTGAATTTCATTATGTTTATCTTCCTTCATTGTTTTCTATCATATGACATAATGAGTTTGACTAATATAACCCTTCCTTAAAAGGCATATTTCAAGACCATTATCAATATTTTGTGTCTATTTCTTCTTCAAATTTTAACCAAATACATGGGATATGTAGACTACATAAGGGTCCTTGTTAATGAGCCTAGTGTTAACCTTCCTAATATTATCCCCCCTACTCAAGTTCAACCTCCTAATGATCCTCAAAATATTTATTTTCACAATCTCCAAAATATTATCCATGATCCAGATGTTATACATTTTTAGATGATTTCTCTTTTGAACCTTTGGGTAATACTTCTTCTCCACCACATAAAAAGGACGAGAATACTAATTCTCCTAAACAAAATATTCCTTCCACTATTCCTCATACCACACATTCTCATACACCTCAAGATGAATCACCTTCTCCCTCTACATTAAAAGCTACTTATACTATAGGATATGGTATCACCACTCAACAAGTTTATAAAGGTTTAGGACTTGGTATTAACGAACAAGGTATTAAGGTTCCTATTAATCCTCCTCAACAAAATCATAAAGGTGGTTTAGGTTTCATACCCGACACTAATTCTTCTCTATACCAACTTCCTAATATCCTATGATAGAAGAAAACATCTCTCCTCTACCTCCTGTCATTCATAATATCAAATACATCATTGATTCCTTTGATGATTATCAAAATCTTGATCTCCCTCCATCAATCATAGATGATGTTCCTTTATCCTCACACAATGGTCTTACAAAATATCATGTTCCTCACATTGATCATTGTGGTCCATATTCATCTCAACAAAAACCTCTTCTTGCCATTCTTTTTCCCACTTCAACTAATACTATATCTCATTATGATGATCACTTAGCTTTGGAAAAAATAATCTATTGGAGTCTTGATTATAATCCTAAGATTGTGTTTCATTATAGAAACCTTTCTAGACATTAAAGACCTATTGAAGGTGAATTGTTGTGTTTTTACCATCATAGAAAGAAATATTTACTTTGTGAGTATAATCAATTTAGACAAATTGTTCAAGGATCCATTGATAGAAGTCTTATTCATTCCACATCAGATATTTTACGTTTTCTTCATACCAAACTTTACAATTATCATTTCTTTCTCCTATTATTTTTCTCTCCATTATATTACACGAGGAAAATATAATAGGGTTTCCCCCTTTAGCTCCTTTAATTGGGGGGGGGGGGGGGGGGGGGGGGGCNGGGGGGGAAGGGTGCATCTTTTCTTATTTCTATTAAGGAATCTCTTTTCTTCCTTTATTTGATGTTTCTAGATATCCTTCCTATGCATACCTTATATCGATTAGGAAGTGCATGTGTTAGAAACCCTTTTAGGGATATTAAAGGTACTTTCCCTTTCTCTTCTTTTTCACATCCAATATCCCTTGTGGAATTGCATCTTCTATGGTGTATTTGTTTGTCTTGCATGCACTTGTTTCTTAACACAAGGATAGTTATAGCCTGAGTTGAAACCTAGTAAGAGTTTTTTCTTGCAAAATCCTAATGAAGCATTTATGCTTGACACTTAAATTCCCAACTCTTGAATTTTTCAAATAAAAGTCTAATTAAGAAGGATATGATCCTTATTTTCTTTGAGCTCCACAGACTCAGGCATGTGTACCTCTTACAACTTATTGCTTCTGAGTAAATTTGAAAATGGATCTAGGTTTCACACTGATTTGTTAATGGAACTGTCTGTAACAATTGGTAACAAATCTTGTAGATGCTAATTACTACTCCCGTGCAGAACTCTACAAGCCAAAGGATGCATTTGACAATGGAAAATGCAAGTGTGATAAGGATTCTCATCCTTCTTCTCTTTGAGCTTCTAACTCAGGAAGTCTGACCTACTGATTCACTCTTCAAGGAATTAACAAAATTACTTGTATTCTTTAAATACAAATGCTAAACATCTATGTTCTTCAATATAAACTTAAAGGTTATTTAGAATTTTAGATTTGATGATGATAATTGCTATTCAAACCCAGACCAACGCCTAATCTAGGGAAAAGAGTCAAATAAAATATATATTCACATAAACCTTTTAATGAAAACACAGTAAAAAATCTGAATAAAATGCCTTACAAATTATTCTTGTCATTCCCATACCCAGACATGAAATTCCCCTGAAACCCATCCTTAAGGATTACCCTCTCCTTGAAAGAAACTTAAAAACAAATCCCACATCTACCTTGTAAACAATATATTAAACTTGCCTTGCAAATTTAACACACAAGAATTCATATATGAACACATGAAGAAATCACAAATATGAAACAAGAACTTCCACTATATTTTATTAAAATATCTTTGCTTCAGTACATTCAGAATAACAAAAATCTTTAAAAGTAGACAAAACTTAGAAATCTGACTTGTAGTTGTGAATTCACCATCCTCAATATTATATTACAACTTTCTACTTATAGTACACACTAGCCATCTTGGAATCCTGAAAGAAAACAAGATGTAAAAAGTTCTGATGGCTAGGAAAAATACAAATACATGACTCATACAAGAGAAAAACATACAAAAGAAGAAATAACTAATTTTTTTACAAGAATTTTTCAAATATTTTGTCTTCTGACCATCTGATCCTTGCAACTATTTCAAACTTGTTCTGAGCCTTCCATATGGAGTTTGCTGCCTTGGTCTCCTGATGTAAATATATTTTGTATCTTCTTGTCCATTTCAAAATGCTAAGTAAACTATTATCTGTTGAAAATCACACAATATCCTTTTCTTCTTGGTTTCATGTATTGTATTTTTCCTTCCAGGATGGGAATACCTCATCATTCGGCCAAGGGAAGTTGATGAATTCATCCTTCTTCCTACTCAGTTCATCCCATTTTGTCTTCATTTTCTCAACTTCCTTTTTCCAAAACCCAAAAAATGATCTGGCCTCTTCAATTGTTTCTATAGTTTGAACAAACAAGATTATGTTTTCTAAGTTGATGATGTTGTTGGTTCTGATTGACAATTCCTCACCCATCTCATTCATCTACTTGGTTTCCCTTTTCAGTTTGCCACCTTTTGTGATTATGCTAGGGAATATCTCAAAATGGGTTTTTGAATATTCTTTTCTTAATGTTTCAACCTTTTTCTGTATGACACTCCTTCTTATGTCCAAATCTATTAAATCCTTAAGACATTTGTAAGTGGCTATAAGTACAATATCTACATTGTCTTCCATTTTGGATAAAGAATAAAATGACTCTAATTCAACCTTTCTTCCTTTCCAAACTTGCATGATCTGTTCCAACTTATCTCTGTCTTTCTCAAAAGAATTTAATATGATCATAATATTCTTCCCATGTAAGTAAATAGAGGTAGGATCCAAACTGTCAGTAAAATGTATAATTGTGGCTCTTATTTTATCCTCATATCTCTATTGTACCAGTGTTTGTGCACTATGGAACTTTGTGCTTTCTTCTTCCCAACATTTCCTTACTCCTTCCAATCTTGTGCTTTCTTCTATCAAATTTTCCTTTTCATAATTCAATTCTCCCTCTAAAGTAGATCCAAATGGCATAGGGGAAGGAGGGAATTCAATGATTGGACTGGAAGATGATGGTTGGGTAGGTACTTGAGTAATCCTCATTTGTGGAGATGTTTGGACTGATGCTTGTCCTCTTAATTTAGCAATTATTTTAACCTTTTCCAAGGATTCCATTTTTACATCATTGTAGACTTTGAGGACTCTTTCCAACTTAATCCTCATACTTTTATTTTCTTCTTCCTACTTCTCTACCACTTTCAAACTAAACTTTCCATATTCTAGTGTTATGCCTAGTGCTTCCACCCCTATGGTATCTGCAACTCTTCTTACTAGTAGACTGCTTGAATGTTCAGTCTGAGTATCTTCATCATTTTTCCTATTTTCCTTTCTCTTCAATGACCATATTACCAATGTAGCATGATCTTCACTAAACTTGACTCCTTTAAATGCTTGTTGAAATCTTCCTAAGTGGCGTGCATGGTCTTTGTTTCTTTCCTAATAACATAAAAAACTATAGCATCAGCTATGTCCCACTCTGGCAGAATAAGGACTCCTTCTCTCCTTACTAGTTCTCTTCCCTCTTGAGTGGTGATATTTTCAAACATAGCTAAAATTTCTTGTTTCAACTTTAGCAACTGTTTAGCTACTACTTGTTAATCCATATGTAGAGGAGATTGAGAAGGGGAATAGAGATTCTCTAATTGTTGTCCTTGTTCCTCTGTTCTTTTCCTCTTAGAGGATGGTAATGATTGTGAATCTAACTCCATTGTTCTTTTCCATCTTGAGGTAGAAGCTTCATATCCTCTTGGAAATACCATGCTATATCCTTTTTTCTTCTGTAAGACATACTTGCGTGGTGGGATACTCCTAACAGGTATAAATTTTTTCAAAATTTCCTTGGACTTTTCTAGTTCTACTGTCATGACCACTTCTTTCTTTTGGTTCAGAGATTGCATAGTATCTTCAAAAAATGTCATGAATGAGTTTATTTTATTTTCCCAAGGCATGAACTCTTTTAAGGGATTATATCCTTTATCAAAATGATGAAAAAAATCTAGTGTTTTCTTGTAAACTAACCACTTTTCTTTCTTGATTTCATGTTCCTGTAAATTAAATTCATTTCTAATGATGTCTTCAGGAAAATTGAATTTGTGGTCTAATGCGAGGCACCTTGTCCTCTTTCTAAACATGTCACTTATGAATCCCTCAGTGTCAGCACATCTTATCACTGAGTTTGTTAGATGATAATGCTCAAGATGTTTATGAAAATGTTTCCAACCACCCTCAGTGATAATAAATTGATGTACACTTGTGATGGTGTGAAAATGGTGCCCTTTCCTTTTCCTGTTAGTGCTTCCTCTTGTAGTCCACCAATCTATCTGATTATATTTTCTATGCCCATTTTAAGAGGGACTTGATAGGGAAGAACATATGGGGTACCTCTGAAACCATAAATTCTAAAAACTGTTGAAACAAGGTACAAAATGACATCACCCCAATTATGAACAATATTAACACTTTGGGTATATTTCTTTGGCCTTAAAATATTTAATAAGCCTTTGGGGATCCTAGGATTTTCTATGAACAATAAGGCTCTGAGCCTAGAAGCAAAACATCTATCAAATGTGGTGTAGCTAGCATCTTTCCCATCCCAAGATAAATCTGTGGTCCATAGTTGGACAGTCATCTCTTCATTACCTTTGACTCTCATCAAGTCCATCTCCTTCTCAAAATAATCCACACCATTGAACAAGAACATGTGCATTAAAATGGAATACCAGCCAAATGGTTGAGCTACCTTTGCGTTTTTAATGCCTATCACACCATTGTGTATCATATTAGCCACATAAGAAGAAAAATAAAAAATAATGGCCAGATGTGGATGGAGGATTCGTACCATCATGAACATATAATTGATGGGCATCTCAGTTTCTTCATCATCTCCAAAGCTGTGACTCAAATCACTATATACACCTTTGGCTTTTATATTGAAATAATCCAATTTGATTGGTTCTGGTGTATTAGGTCCTACCACAATCAGACCTGCAATATGGTTAAATAATTCTCTCAAAGGTCCATTTATGAGGCAATTCCTCTAATATTTGTACACCTCCCTGAATTGATCAAAATTAATCTCATCCTTTTGAATAGAGGGTTCATTCAATTGGAAAAAATATCTCAACTCTTCAACTATAATGCTAATCAACACATTTCCATTTATGTCTCTAACAAACCTGGCCACACTATCATATTTTTCTTCTACTTGGACTAATATATTAATATCCATGAAGACTCTCAGGACTAATATTTTTCCCACATCAAACAGCCAGATATTGGTATTAGGTGCAAAAGCATTTCTTTGGCTGAAAGCTACTTTGAACAGTGCTAAACCAGACATGCTAATGTTTGCATCTCTAACCCATCTACCCTTATCACACAAACCCTCCCCAATTTTCAAACGAGGATGTTTGGGTACCATTTCTTTAATCCTGGTAGTATAATTGGTTGACCTAATTAGTTGTTGTAAAAGATCATCACATACATTCCTTTCCTAATAGTCTATTTTTCCTGTGAGTTCTCTTTTGGGTGCCATTTTAAACTAGGGTTTCTCTATTAGAAATTTTTAGCTTTGCATACAAACCCTAATTTCTTTACAATACTAAAAACCTACTTCAAATTCACAATGCTTTAGAGTGGAGTAATAGAGCAACTTACTCAATTTGCAAAAGTTGGAAAATAGATAGAAAATACTGCAACTTGGCTCTGCTCTGATCACTTCAACAATTATGGCATTCAAAAAATCAAGTGGACAATCTTATATGCAATCTCATCAATTATTAGCATTAAATTTCTGCTGAGATGACCACATGTTCCACCATTACTTTCGTATCATTTCAAATTTCGCGGCCCAATAGTTCAGTGGATTTACTTTTACAGAGAAACCAACTTTAAAATAGGACCATAGATCTCAGCAACATCTCATCACATCATGAAACTATCAACAGTTGATGAAGACTACAATCCACTTGGACACATGTCCATCAAGTGCAATGCCTTGAACACTATCTTTCCATCACCTTTTCCTTGAGGCTTTGTGCCAATCGTCAAATTAACATTAACTTATAGCTCTTTTACCTTTCTTTAACACCTGTGGCCCATGATCTCAGCTATGACACGTGTCACTTGGGTGCAATTCCTTGATGGTTAATCTCTTTACATCTTTTCTTAAAGGCTTTGCGCTGACCATTAGATCATTTTAAAACTTACAAAATTTTACCCTTCTTTACTTCCGACTGGGTCCCATCATCTGTCCACGTGTCATGTAGGTGCAATGCCTCAAACACTATCTGTTGATCATCTTTAGCATAAGGATTTAAACCCACTGTTAGATCAACATTAACTTAACTCAAAATTAACTTTACCTTCAACTTTGTAACTGTAGGTCCAACTAATTCATTTAGGACATGTGGCCCCTAGGTGCAATGCATTAAAGGATATCTTCCATACATCTTCTTCATAAGGCAAAGCGCCGACCACACAATCAAATATGACTTGATCACCTTTTAATTTTTCTTGATCTCCAACCATGTCCCAAAAGCCGCCACTTGTCACCATGACGTGATGCCTTAAATAGTAAAAACTTCATCTTCACGATCAAGGCATAGCGCTAGCCATAGATCTTCTACAAACTTGTTGTCCTTTTAAACACCCTTTGAAGACCCGGGGCCATGACATCACCAATTGTCAAATGTCACTTGGGCGCGATGCCTCAAAAATTAACTACCTTCATCTTGATGTTTGAGGTAATGTGCTAGCCATTGGATGAAATCAAACCTGACTATTCTTTAACCCAAATGAAGCCTCGAAAAATTTACATGTGGCGATCAGGTGCAATGCCTTGATGAATAAAATGTGCATATTCGCGATGAAGGGAGTGTGCTTGCCGTCGATCTAATCAAACTTGAACTACTTTTAACTCATTTACTTTACGTAGATCTGGACCCACTTGGGACATGTGGCCACTAGGCGCAATACCTTAATGGTTAATCTGACCACATTTTTTCTCTGAGGCTTCATGCCAGCCACAAGATCTTCAACAACTTGACTACTCGTTAATCCTTTTCAAATGGGCCCTCAGATATGAAAATCACCACGCATCAATAAGGCGCAATGCCTTGAACGGTAACATCACTACACCTTGTGATTAAGGAATCATGCCAACCATAGGATTTATCTAGATTTGTCACTGCTTTAGCCATTTGCTAACTTTAAGAAATAGGCCCCATGCTGTCAGAAAGGGATAGATGTCACATAGGCGTGATGCCTTAAATGTTAATCTCTCTGTATCTTATGGTTAAGGATTTACGCCGACCGTCAGATTGAAAAAAAACTTTCATGAGCTTTATGGTAACCTTATTAATGTTTCAGACCTGCCAAAAACATGTGGCTTTTAGGCACAATGCCTTAATGAATATCTGGTGATCATCTTTTCTTGGAGGCTTTGCACTATCCGTTGGATCAAAGTTAATTTTTATGACACATGATAATTAAATAAAAGGGCTTGTGGGGCACTTAAATGTAGGATAATGAAATAAAACACTAGGACTTAGGGAAATTAAAGACATGGCCCCGCTTGACAAAAATATAAACACATGGGTCTAAAGGACTTTAAGTGAATGAGAAAAAGTAACTTAGAATTATAACATGTCCTAAAGACTTAGGGTTTTAGATCAATGAAAAAATATCTTAATACATAATAACTAGGTTTTATGTGATATAGAGCCTCTTCATAACATAATCACCTCTGAATGTAGACATCTTAAAAAAATTTCAAGCATGCTTGAATAGACTTCATATTTTAGGCGCAAAATGACACTGGGAACCCAAAATCTTTAGCATGACTCAGAAAACCTAAAAAAGTCCGAACAGTGGCTCTATATGAGGATAGTTGAAAGAAAGTTCATAGAAAGAAAACAGATCTCTGGGAGGCAGACCACAACCACACTAACCTACTATAGAAATAAACACACAAATTGGAAAGAAACACACAACAGGAAGCAAAAAAACCTGTACATAGATTACGAGACTACTATGCATGGAAAGCAGAATTAATTGAAGAAAGGATTTAAGAATTGTCCATACAATGGAAATTCAAACACCTCACCATCCATATTTTTGAGAAAATATGAATCCTTTCCAAATATCTGATGAATAATATAGGGACCCAGCCATAAAGATTCAAATTTTTTGTGTTTTCCCTTATCTTCAGCTCTGACATTCCATTGAAGAACTAAATCACTAGGCTGAAACTTTCTGTCATTTTCTCTCTTATCAAAAAGATATTTCATCTTTTACTATAATTTAAAATTTTCTCTTTGTCTATCTCTTCTCACTTAATCCAATTCCTACATAGGCTCAAAAACTTCTAAAACCTCATCTTGGATGAACTTATAGACTGGAAAAAAAATTGTTTATAGACATTCTAGATTGGACACCATATACTAATTCAAAAGGGGACTTTCCTGCAGCCATTTTTACAGTATTTCTATCTGCCCATAAAGCAAGTTTCAATTTGGCATGCCAAGCCCTCTTGTTGTTTTCTAAGGTTTTCTTCAGAATCTATAGAATGATTTTGTTACTAGATTCTGCTTGTCCATTGGCTTTTGGATGGTAAGGGGGCGAATATGATATAACAATTCCCATGTTAGAACAGAAATCAACAAATTCTTCTGATCTAAAACACATGACATTATCCATTACTAGTTTAATAGGAACACCAAACCTAGTAATCACATTATTCATCAAAAATTTGACCAGCACTGTGCTTGTGGCCTTCTTAGTTAGAATTGCTTCAACCCAATTGCTAAATTAATAAGTAGCAACCAAAATACAACTATGTCCCCCACTTGATTTTTCTGCAAATTCTCCAATGAAGTCCATCCCCCACATGGTAAAAGGTGCTTCTGCAACTACAAGATTCAACAATAGACCACATGAAAACTTTAGTTTATTAGATAATCTTTGACATGGATCACATTTTTTGAAAAAATAATGGGTTTCTTTAAATGAATAGGGCCAATAATAGCCAGCCCTTAAGATTTTATGAGCTGCTGCTCTGGCTGAATAGTGTCCTCCGCATATTCTAGAATGCATTTCTCTCAAAACTTGTTCAGATTTCCCTTTTTCCAGACATAACAACAATATTCCATCCCTATTTTTCCAGTGCAAATCGCCCTGCAATCGTCACTGAATCCATCTAGGAAGCTTGCATTTTTAAGAAAATATATTACATTGGTATACCAGTGATGCATTTCAATACGTGTAACCATCCTTCCACAAGTGTTGACATTATTCACTTGGATTAGGTCCAAATTCTCCTCTGTTATTAATTTAGCTAGTCCCAATCCCCTTACTAGCTTAGTAATATGGATTTCCAAGTCAAACTCCTGAATATTGTTAATCCTGTTGCATCTTTTCCCTATCACTTCACTTTGGACCAAGATATCTTTTACTGCAGCATGGGGAACATATGCATTAACTTTATCTCACACTAGATAAGGTTTGAATGTTTGACTAATTTCACCAATGCATAAGCTTTCTTTTCCATCAATTGATAACTTAACTCAGTTGATTCTAGTGATTTACTAAAGAATGCAATGTGATGCTCAAATCCTTCCTCCTCTTTTTGCAATAATATTGATGCAATAGTTTGAAAAGATTCAAATGTAAACAAAGAAAATGGTTTAGCATAATGAGGAGAAATTAGAACAAGGGGTTTCTTGAATTTCTTGTTTAATTTTCAAAAATGTTCTTTGTGCCTCATGATTGCATTCAAAGTTTACATCTTTCTTCAATAGTTTGACTAGCTCTGCAAAGCTGGCAATAAATATCCTAAAAAAATTATTTTGTCCCAAGAATAACTATACAGCTTTAAGGTTTTTATGATCAAGGACCTTTTGAATGACTTCAACTCTTTTTGGATATATCCTTACCCCTTCCTTTGATACTATATGCCCCAAGAGTTTTCCTTCTGTAACATAAAATTGACATTTTATTGGGTTAAGTGATATACCATACAGGGATAACTTTAAGAAACCCCCCTCTAGAAAAATATATAAAATCCTGGCGAATCTTTCATTTTATTTTTAAAAAAATTAATTCCTATTAGCGAATCTCTCAATTTTTTTGGAAAACAAATTATTTGTATTGGCGAATATTTTTTAATCACAATTTTTTTGTAGAAAATATTGGCAAATCTCAAGTAATAACCAAAATTTCATTAATGACCATGGAAAATAATTATATTTAAAGAAAAAATAGTTTTTATAGAAAATTATTAGGCTAACTATGAAAATATTTTATGGGTTTAAGGGAACTCTATAGTATCTAGTTGCTACCATTTATTTAAAATATAATCAAATAATCCTGATTGTATTGTGTGAGATAAATGTATCGTTATTTTTATTATTATAATAGGACCAAAAATTTCTTCAGTCTCATTGATTTATCAACAATCCAAAGGAAATCTTAGCCCTGATAAGTGTTACAAATAAGATAGTAATAGTTTTGCCTCATGGAATATAATGAAGATCACTAGATATATTTTAAATCAATAATGACAACTAATATTGGTGACACAACCCTACTATAACTAGCAGTTATGATATATTATTGGTGAATTAATTTAGATTTCTATAATAACTAATAAAATTTAGGTGAATTGAATCTAACCATCTATCAAATATTAGGTGAATATTTGAGTTCAAATTTTTAATAAAATAAATTATTTGGCAATTTAAATATTTCTAGAATAAAATTTTGTAAAAGTTTGGCGATTTAGGTCGCCTTAAATCTTGAATTATTAGCCAAATTTGGATTCTTAAATTTCAAAAATTAGCCAATTGGTGAATATTAGCCACGAAAAAAATCACTAATACCATATTCCAATGCTTTGACTAAAACCTTCTCCATGTGGCTGCAATGATCTTCTACTCTCTTTGAGAAAGCAGTCAAATCATCTTGGTAAACTACCATGAGAACATCTATAAGATCTTTAAAATCCACATTCATTTCCCTCTGAAATGTATCACCATTAATTTTTAAACCAAGAGGCATACATGCATACACATAAGTTCCCCAAGGGGTAGTAAAGGAGATCTTAAATTGTTCAGATTCTTTGACTAACACCTAATTATACCTAGAGAACCCATCCATCATACATAATAAATCACATCAAGTCACCTTATAAAACATAGCTTCCATGTTAGGTAATCCATAATTGTCCTTTAATGAAGCTACATTCAAATTATTGAAATCAACGCATAATCTTATGTCCCCATTATTTTTTTTACTGGGACCAAATTTGAAACCCAAGATGAATATCTTATGGGTTCAATTATGCCTGCATCCCTTAATTTCATCAATTCCATTTGCATCTTTGTTGCCAATAATGGATTGATAGGCCTCTGTTTCTGCCAAAATGGTTTTGCATCTTCCTTCAATGGGATGTCATGTTGGGATAAGTCCTCCCTATAGGCTTTGAGATCTTCACAGGACCATGCAAAAACATGCTTATATTTTTTTTAGCAATTTTATCAAATTCATCCTCACATCTCTATCTAGCCTTTTTCCAATATAAACCAATTGAGGGGATGTCTCTGATCCTAAATTTATTTCCTCCAAGTCTTCCAACTTGGAATTGGACTTCTATGACATGTAATTATCATTAATACTAAACATGCCTTCTAGTTTAACTAATCCCTTAGGGATATGGTTAGAAGCTAGCTGAACAACTTCTTTCTCAAAAATGTACTCCTTACCATCTACAACTCCTATCAAAGAGTCACGGTCAGTCTGTTGGCCATCACACTGATCTAAGCATTGGATAAATTTGAGGATATCATCATCATCCTCAAAAACTTGCCAATTGTGAATATTATCAGGCACTGCAGGCCTATTCTTGACTTATATTACAAATATACCAGCAAGGGTAATGTCATCATTTTCAAAGAAACATTTGCAAGGAAGTCTACCATAATATTGTATGACCTTTCTACCCACAGAATATTAAATGCCTCAAGTAGCTCTATTCTATCCCAGACAACATATTTATACAATTTTAATTTGTCATCCTTAGTAGTATATTTTTATCTAATCTAAGCTATGATTAATCGAGAATCCCCATGAACTTGTAAATATCTAATACCATGTTTGATGACAATGTCCATTCCCAATATCAATGCTTCATATTCAGCTGTATTATTGGTACAATAAAAAGCCAATATGAAGGAGTACTTAAAAGTAATACCTGATGATGATATAAAAAAACACCCGCTCCTGATCCTTCCTTAGAACATCCTCCATCAAAATACATCTTCCATAATCCATCTTGTTGCAACATATACTCATCAATTATTGGATCGGTGTTTTTCAATTGTGGCTTAATTTCTTCAACAACAAAGTTTTTCATATCAAAATCTACACAACAGTTCAGCTTTTCAGGTATTACAATTTCAACCATGATAGAAGAATGAGGCTCTCTGTACAACTTAACCTCAGTGCCATTCACATGTATTATTGCATGTGAAAGATCCAATTGTAATCTTCCACCTACTGTTGCCGCCCACTGTCTGGATAGTAGCATACCATAATGAGGTTTTGTATCAACAACAACTATATCCATTTTATAAGTGGCTTCATGAAATGAAGCAATCTTTACTTCAATATCTTTTAATGTCGCTACCACATGAACCTCCCTATTATCCATTGCATATCATCTCCCAGCAGAGGTGCTGACTCAAAGACCTAGTTATTTCATAACATTATATGGCATCACAGTAGCTGCAGCACTAGAGTCTATCATACAATTTTTTATGAACAAATTATTTATTATTAAAGTAACATAAAATGGATCAACCAGCAATGGTTCTTGAGTAACCACATTCCCACTATAGATATTAGAGAGCTCCTTTCTTATCTCTAGGCCCCTCACTTGTTTTTCTTTCTCATCCACAACCAGAACATCTTTTTTCTCATTTATTAAGGTCAAGGATATTTCTTCCTTGTTTGATACAGGGACATCCTCTATCCCTTTAAAAGTGAAAGTGCAACTTCTTTGTGTTGTTTTATCTTCAACATCTCTATTAGTGGAACTGATACTTTCATTTTTAGAAGAGCATGCTTCATTTGAAACATAGGAAATTCAGAAGATACATCATTTATTTTTATACCTCTTTTGGCCTTTTCAGTAACCATTTGTTACTCTAATTTTACTTCCTCCTCCTTTTGGGCAGGAAAGGATTCTGCTTGTTTTGTACCTTTCTTTTCTTTTCTATCCTTGACAGGAGATTCTACAACAACTTGAGGGGCATCTTCTTTAATGAATATAGAAGCAAGTTTGTCTTGACCAAGCTCCACCCTCCTATTTCTCAAATTATATGCACCCTAGCCTGATTTATTTATGCTATGGTCAAGGACCTCTTTTCCTCATCACTTGGCAGTCTAAAATGGGGATGCTCCTTATCATCACTAACTACATTAATATTTCTTTGTAACATAGCACCAACTTCATCCTCTAAATCAGAAGTAACTTGTGGTTGGTATTCTAGGGACTTTCCTCCTCTATTTATTACATTTTTAGGAGACTCACTATCTTCTGAAGACCATGGATAAGGTCTTCTTAAAGTAAACATATTAATAACAAGGCCTTCTTGTCCTAAACTTATCTGTTCATTTCCCTCCTCCATTTGATCAGCTAGAGCTTGGGTTACAACACACTGGTAAGAATAGTGAAGTATGTTACAAGAAGCACACCAAGGGGCATTCTCCACATTATTTGTGTTATTTCTCTTTAGATAATCAGGGGTTTCTTTTGTCTTTTGATTTTCTTGATTTTCAGGGATTGGATTGCCATCTTTCCAATTTGTTCTATTTGGAATGTCCCTCAGATTTATCTATTTATTATACCTTTAGTACTGATACTTATTGTCATGAAAAGATTTGTCATTTTTGTCCATTTTGGCAGTGAGATCCTTCACTGCACTCATCAACTTATCCACCCTATCATCCTTGTCATGCCCAAAAAAATTAACCAACAAAATGCAACAATTTTTTTTTTAAGGTTCGGATAGCAGAACCCTAGTGGGTACAATTTCCACTTTGGAATTTCCATTTAGGATGAATCCAACTCTATCAAAACCTACTCGATAATGTTTATCCTTCAATTCCCTTGTGAACGAGGGCTTTAATTATCTAACCAATTTCATTCCCAAATAATAACCTAAAAGGTATATGTAACTAGGTTATATCTTTCGTATGTGATTTATTTAACATAATCGATAATTTGTCTACATTATTAGTTCATGAGTTAACCATATTAATAATCGAACTATATTCGACAATAAACTTGACAATGTGAACTAGCACGAAATGTTATCTAAACATCAAAGGTGGAATTAGTTATACTACCATTAAAACATGTACTAAAGCCCTCTTATACATTAAATTAAATTAAATTAAATTAAGCAAATCAATTCATTAGGCCAAAACTCTATTAGCTAATTCACAAATTCACAATTTAAAAAAAAAAAACCCAAACTAACTAATATTACTGATCCATTTTAAATAATTAACCATTGGATAAAATGGACTATTATTTTAATAAGTTGATTCAATACTAATTAAATATGAACATGTTAAAAAAATCTATTAATCACTAATCCTAGCCAACTAATCTACCTAACCCTACTAATCTAAACCTATTTACCTACCAATCTTTCACATCACCCCCCTATCCCCAAGGCCCACTTGCCAAGTGAGTGGGGTGATGGAAATCCCAACCTATCCTAAGGCTTGCGTGAGTTTTATGGAAGGAGAGCCTTTTTGAAAAAAGGCATGGGCATGCTCCAAGGTTGAGGTGGGACCCACCTCAAGGTTTCCCCTTTCCAATGTGCTGTAAATTTTATGTGAGGTCAAAAAATGGAGGCAAGGAAATATTGCATGGAGTGGGAAGGCTTTCTTGTCATAGGGATATGCATTGATTCCCATGTCAGACCCCAAGTACGCATGGAGGAGAGGAGACTAGTCTTTGGGAAAGAATTAATGCCATGTCAGCCCCCCACATCCGACGCATGATTGTAAAAATTAAGGAAGGAGTATGTGGGTGGGACCTACGAGGATGCAAATCAAAAGTGAGACTTGCTTCCCATCCCTGCATTAATATCACTTTTTTTTTAAAATTTAATGTGACCTCTGCCACTTCATACATGCGCCCATTTATGGGAAAGGAAGTGTTAAACAAGTTATGTTAGGAAGTCTTTTATTAATCTAGAAATTAGTAATTAACAAAAAGGTTATGTTAGGGAGTTAGAATACTAACTCTAATTAGGAAGAGCATCTTGAAAAGGGAATATTCTCTGTGGAAAAGAGAATTATTTTCCTTCCCATACAAATTCCAGAGAGCATTTTTTCTCTAAAAATATGGGAAGTGTCATGGATATTATTTGGTTTTAGCTTCTATCATATTGATTTCTTGGTTTTATTATCGGAGTAGGTAATTGTATGCATTTGAATTATTTTATTAGTGCAATACACTAAGTGAACTATAAATTTAATAATAGTATTAGTTGATTTTTATATTAATATACTAACTTGTTTGATTTACTATTGTTATCAAGTTTATCTTTCCTTCTCAAGAATTGAGGTTGCAATGAAGATTTTAAGGTAGAGTGTTGAATCTATTGAAATAGAATATAGATTTCCAAAGGAAGAATGAAGTGTTTTTAACTTGAAAACTTACAATCAAATACATTATAGAGATTACAAGATTTATAAATCCACAATATTTTATATGCTATGAAAAACTATTACACCTTTCTTCTCAATATTGGATATCATTCTACCATGAAAGATTAACTTCATTATTCTAAAGAATAGAATACAATAGGCATAAAACTAAAGACTCTTTATTTACATTATGATAATCTCTCAAAATACAACTACACATATTCAAGATGGAAGATCTATACAATCAATGTTTAACATACAATATTTCTTCCTTTAATGAAGCTATTACATAATCAATAAGAGCTCTTCACATCTTACTTTATAAATCTTTCAATATGGACATTACAATGCTTAACAAGAAATGAATCTCAATACAAAAGGAGTAACCATGTAACATTAAAGTTGCTCTCACAGAACTACACCAAAATAAATATTTCTCCCAAGCATTTCCACAATCATCTTGACTTCAAACCCGTAAATACATGAGGAGAACCATGGGAAGCTCACCTCCCATCCTAGGTCTCAAGGAGGCCACCCCCAAGCTAGGAGAATTGGTAACCATGGGTGAAAATCACACATCCACATACATGAATACAACAACAAAGAACACCCTCCCAAGGTTTGCACAAATGGTTTCACCATGAACCCATAACAAGGGGTTAAAGTGGATATCCATGTAGGAGAATGCCAAAATTATACATACAAATAACATGCCTCTTCAAGGCTAAAACCACATACATCTTTTCATCCAATCTTCTCCTTATCTCCCCCAAAATTAGGATCAAATACAATGGCATGCAAGGGCCCATACACCTTGCATTTTTTCCCCTTTTCTCTCCATGAGAAGAGACTCTACACTATCACGAAATCCAACTAACCCCTTCCCCCATACATGGCCACTTCTTCCCTATCCAAGGGTGAGTAATGCCATCACACCCTTCACAACACTCCGATATTCAAAAAAAAGATAAAACCATAAGCAATAATTCAAACCCAAAACCCCTTTCCCTTACATTACAACAATACAAATACATTTCACATATGCAAGAGAATGAAAAGAAATATACAAATCTACTTGCACACAAAATAAAGCACTTTCATGGAAATGGAGACCAACCTTCACAATGTGCTATGGAAAATGAATTTTGAGAAGAGCCCAATCCCTTATGCTTCCTAAATCCAAACCCTAATGTCTCTAAAAGTAGAGAGTGGGTGAACACCCACTAACTCTACCAAGGGCCTCTAAAAAAATGTCCAACTTCTACCCACCCATAAACTTTAAATTCAGACTTGACCCTAAAGTCCTTTGGCTTTTCCTTGTCCCCTATCATAAATGCCAGATTGGAAAGGAGTGTGGGTTTGGGAAAAAGGTCAAGACTTACTCCATTTTCGTAGAATGTGGAAAATGGGTCATAAAATGGGTCACCAAGGCCACTAGGGGGTTCTAGATGTGTTAAAAACATTCCTAACCCATACCCTTATCACTAAGGTACTATGATTTTGCTAAATTTGACTCTTAGGACCTCTTTTTGGCCTCTAAAATTGGCTAGAAAAGAATTAAATCTAAATGATTAAATTGGTGGAACTTTGCAAGTATCTCCAACAAGGGGCTTAATTAGGTTTCTAATGAATTAGTTAGGCTTAGGTTTACATTGCCCACCTTAGTAGACATTGTTTGTTGTATTTCCTGTTTTTGCTATTTTTCCCTGTTCCTTGTCTTGTTCTCTGAAAATTTTTAGGTTTTCATGCTAATTCCTTGCCAAATCCTGATAAACCCTGCAAAAAACCTAAACCCTTAGCCATGTCTTATATTCCTTCGTTACCTTTTCCAACTCACTTAAGGCATGTGCTATATAAAAGGTTAAGTCAGGTCGCTTGATCGCTTAACCAAGAATGAATATGCCAAATGATCTCCCGACTTAGCTTTTCCTTTGTGTCGCGTAGTCTTGATAAAAAACAGAATATTCTATCAATGTATCGAGACTTAGCGATCATTCTTTAGTCGGGTTGTCGCTTAATATTGTGTTATGAAGCTTTAAAAGACACGGGACCCACCTCAGTCGGGTGATCGCATGAAGAAAAGACAAGTCAACGAAATGTCTTCCGACCTTGCGCCTTCCTTCATGTCGCGTGATCGCTGGATCAGGACATTCAAACAGTTAAGGCAACTCTTTAGTCACGTGGTCTCATGATTAAAAGACGGTTAAGAGATAACAGTCACGACCATGCGACTAACGGTTTTATGTTATGTGATTTCCCTCAGTCGGGATGTCGCCAGATCAGAAAGATGAGTCAGATTTCCAGAATGTATTAAATGGACGAAGTAATAGATGACATCTGTCAAAATGCTAGTGGTTGTCGTGTGATCGCTAGATGAAAGAAAAGGATCAAGTGATAAGGGGACTTAAGTAATATTACCCTCAGTCGCGAAGTCTCATGATATTTTAAGGGTATGTGAAATTATATAGCGATTAAAAGATAGCCGTTCGATGCAAAGATGACAGGATCTGACAGTGGTCGCTAAGTCTCATGATAAAAGTGCCCTAGGGAAAAGATCCTTTCGACTTAGCGATTAAGGTGTGTCGCGAGGTCGCTGTAAATAGTAAAGGGCACGTGCTTCAAGTAAAAGGTAAAGACAGTGGATCACCCGACTCAGCGACCAAAGGGTTGTCGTGTAATCTAGAAATGA
>MU227097.1:351570-376050 GCA_018584345.1 Thuja plicata | reverse complement strand
GGTTCCAGAAATCTAGCCATTAAGGCCGACTACCCTTAGCATTTAATTATTTTTCACTTTTATTACAAAAGGGTCGGCTTTAAATATTTACAAAACATGAGATTAGATAGCCCAACTTCTGGAAGCCGTAAATTTTGAACCGTAGCTCCGATTGGCTATTATAACCACTTTCCAGAAAGGGGAATTTGTGATCTACAGTGCTTGACTTGCGAAGCACTGGTCAGTCAGGGGTTCGACCTCAATTCGGAGCCTCTAAGGTCTTGAAAATTGAGCTCAAAGATTTTGCACCCTAAAATCTCAACAGTAAATCCTTAATAACTTCACCAATATAGATGATCTAGCAATGAAATTCAATTGGCATTCTTATATGACTAAGATGAACCTTCACCTAGAAAATTAGAGCATTCTGAGTTCAAACGACCAACTTACTAAAAATAGTAAGTTTCCAAAAATAGCATCTTTGTACAAAATAGCCCTTATTGAATAGAAAAACACATATTTTTGGGTGATGCAAGATTGCCCTTACACCCAGGATGCTTCTGCATCAGAGTCACAACCCTTCATAATTTCTGGCCTTTGAAAGAGTCACTTTATCTTCTTCCCACTCCTTTCCTCTTCCATTAACCCTTCCTTAGTTTCTATGCTCCATTCTTTCTTCCTTCCTCCTTCCCTCAATAAGTAGGTCCTCCGTTATAACCCTTATGGTAAATATAGGTTCACAACCTTCTCTAAGAATATCTCTCTTCATAAATAGGCATCATTTCTCACTTAATTGGAATTTATACGTTAACTCCCAATCTGATTTTCTATTATTCTGCTAAATATGAATGACTACTTTATTTCAGACTGCACTTATATTTCATAACTCTCTTGTCTGATCAATCCTCTTTTTCTTGACAATTCTCCCAATAGATTTGTTCTCTCTTTCATATCTTTGAAGGAGAGGGAGTCCCAACTTTTCATTTCATGCATGTTATATTTTAATTCTGTTCTTTTATTTTAATTTTAATTTTAATTTTTTTTTATTCTTTTATATTTTAATTTTATTATTATTGTTTATTATTAAATCTTATTTCAAAAAGGGGACACTGCAAAAGTTCCAAATTTATTTTTCAACTCTCTGGAGCGACACTTAAATTGTCTTTTCAATCAGGTACTCTAACTAATTGATTAACCTAGTCTTACAACTGATCACTCTTGATTAAAGTAGTTGAGAATGAGTTAAATCCAGAAATCACTCAAGTCTTAAATGGTTAATTGGCTGTGGATCTCAAACAAGACTACTTGCATAGTAGGGTCTTATTCTCCTATATTACTATGTTCTCTCTGTTGATCTCTCTGATGCATAGAGGTTTGGAACTGTAGTTGTCATTGTTGTGCCATCACCATGAGAAAACTTGGCTGCCTCTCAAGGTGCCTCCATAGGCTTTCATCATGATCCATTTTTCTTATTTCTTTTACAAGATAACACTAAGGATGTTAAGCCAAAACTTGTTAAAGAACTCTTAGAAAACCATTTGCAAGCTAAACATGGTCTCAACACCCACAACAAGAAGAATGCATCAAGGAAAAATAAGTCTCATTATGCTAAAGGATTGTAACTCCATTTGTGAATATTTTAATAACTTTGTTGGGTTAATTTCAAGGCATTTTTATTGAATTTCGTGTCTTGAAGTCTGATTGTCCTGTGACAGTTCAGTATTTTTGGTGTTGCTTTGAATCATGAATTAAGATATTCCGCATACTATGTTCTTTGTGATTAGGAGATGAATCCTAACATTCTATTATACTAAGCTAACCTTCCCAATGCAAGAATAACCATTGTTTTATAAGGTGATCACTAAAACATGAAGGTTGCAGGGTTGAAGGTGAGTAAAAGCTATGGCATGGGTACTACAGTATCCCAACTGCCTTAACAAGGACCCTATTTTCTTTTGGAATCCATCTACATATGTCAAATACATGGTGTATTGACCATTGATTGGGTCATTGAAGTAGTTTTGGAGTGATATTGACAAAGCCCTAGGATTTGAGGTTTTGTGGAGGCCTAATAGGGGATTTGGTAAATGTAGAGGTCATAGGACCAAATAAACTTCATAATCCTCTAATTGGATGTATTTTATGAGACTATCCAAGGTTATAGACTTGGGGGAGGTGTTTAGAGGTAGGTCTCTTTGTAAAAGTCACTATTTTGGGGATAAAAACAAGGTACAAGGTTAGGATAGTAGGGTAATTTCCAAAACAACCCCTATGTGTGTGTGTGGCTTAGCATTGTACCCTAGGTCCTCCAAAGTTTCTTACAAGCATTATAAGGACTTTGTTTATAGTTTGGGTAATTAAAATGTTGATAAGATGTGTTATTGATTTGATAATGGAGTAAAATGATTTCATTTTAATTTTTTATTGTCTCCATGTCATTATTGTATTGTATCATTGACATTTAAGGCAGAGGAAGTTGGTTTAGTCTTGACTGTTCCTCGAGTATGCAAACAATCGACATTTTGTTATTTTGAATTCTTTATGGATTCTTAGACTCTCTCACCTACTGTGGTTAATGTGTCTGGTGGGAAGAGTCCAATGTTGTATAGTATGTCATTGTATAGAGTTTAATGTAGGGATATGCAAGGATGTGGTGGAAGAGACCACAAATGGAGGCAAGTTGTTGATTGAGGGTGTAGGGAACAACACCAATCATCAATGTGGGCATATACTCTAAAGGAAGGGTATATTTTATGATGGATCTTGGTTATTAGGATCCATGTGGAGGTGTAGGATCCCTTGGGAGGATTTGAAAGTATGTGGAAGATTCCTTGTGAGAAATCCCTAGCCTTTTAGTGATTCTTGTTGATTTAAATTCTTAACATTTCTTTATTACTATTCACAATCCTAATGACCTAAGATTTTCCTACAAAACACATGTCATTGATCACTCAACATAGGACTATTAGTGTGTAGCTTTATTGAATGATGGCCTCAAGATGTGAAAGTTAAACTTTGAAATGGAAGAGGTAGGCTAAAAAATTCAATTTAGTTTAAAGATTTAATCATGCCATATGGCACAGTCCCAAGTTGGGGAATTTTATGAATATCGATGTAGAGACTAGTTGTAGAAGCAAGGAAGAAGAGGGTACTAGGAAGGGTACTCTTAGAGAGGAATTTTCACCTATGGTGTGGGGTGTAAGTACTTGTGATGAAGTCATGGTGGATGCTGGAGGAGACAATATAGAGGAGGGCCTAGAAGGTCTTGAAGATGAGGTATATTTGTGGGATAAGTTTGGTGTAGGAGCACCTATCCAAACACCTAAGGACACCTTGGGATATCATGGAATTAGTGGATCTATAGAGTCCCTAAAGGTTAATTGGGATCTCTTGAAGCCTATTATGGAGATTTTTAATAAATAATATTGTTTAAATGTCAAATGTCCTAGAAGTCCTGGTAAGGAATTAGGACCAAAATGACATAACTTGGGTCAATAGTATTAGTAATAACTGAGAGTGGGGGGGGGTGAATCAGTGGCCTCAAAAATTAATCCTTAAATAAACCCTTCAAACTAAGTACCACAAATGTATACCTCTAGTTATTTTTAGTCCTGTAAGATGAATGCCTTGAAATACTTATATCAAATTACTACTTTTCATAATGCTTTGCAAAATATTCTTCTGTATGTTTACCGATAAGAAGTCTAACTATTTACTGAAACACAGTAAATAACTAGTGTATATCGATCAATCCAGATTTACTTAAGTGAAATGTAAAACAATAAAGTAATGACTCATAGACACATTAACACATGTATTTTTAATGTGGAAACCCTGTTAAGGGAAAAACCACTGCGATGGGTACCCCAAACTTTCACTCTTCTGAAGTGAGCTCGGTTAAGATCCAACCCTGTTAAAGGTTACAAACACACTATTAGGTGCAACCTTTTTAAAGGATTTAAATAGATAGTTTGTTACTTAGTATCTGGCATCTAATGCTACCATTCTTGATCAAACACTCACTTGGCCTATGAATAGGTATCGGGCATATCCAATGCTACTTTGTATGATCAAACTTTTTGATATTCCTTGGGCTGTATCTCAATTACAAAATACTTTTAAGTCCTACTCAGTTAAGAGACTTGATGCCTCAGTGGTTAAAATGAAACAGTAAATTGATATGTTCACATATACAACTTGAATTGCAAATTTTTAGATCTATTGTAAGTACATTACCTTTCTAATCAATGTTATCAATTCAATACCTTTTCTCCACATTGTTCTTCTCTGTGCTGTTGTATCACTATTTGTCGGTGTCTACAGAATTTGGCTATTTCCTCAGCTTGATTGAGCAGGTCTGAATGAAGACTTTCTTCTCCTTCATAATCTCTTCAGCATCTATTCTCTTTTCACTCCCTTTATTCATAATGAATAAGATTGTCTCTTATATAGACATGATTTCTCCATTTCTTGGCTTTCTTGATCTTGGCGTGATCCACAATTCTCACCAATTAGATTTAAAGTAAAACTCTAGTTTTATCTCGTAGAGATCTTCTTGCCAACTGGACAAAGAAGATTTAAATCCTTTACTTATCTCTAGCTTTATCTTGTCGACTAAAACAATGATAAGTATCAGTAAAGTCTATTTTTAGCTCTTGACAGCTAAGCATTTGTCATTTCTAAACTCTTTGTTCTATTGGCCAATACTTCAGTTAGTTATCAGTGATAACTGATTATTCCGTCGGTGTGACTTTAGTTGTCTTTGGGATCTCCATCCGTAGGGCAACATTATAATTCTCTCCGTTGGGTTACACTATGATTTGCTCATTGGGAAACACTGTGACTTTGCTCATCATTAATGCTATGCATTTTCTAATCGGGTAACACTGTGACTTTTCTCTTTTACTCTGTCCATCGGTGTGCACTCCATCGGTGTATACAATAACTTTGTGAATACTCAAATTTTATGCATTACTGATAGCATAGACTTTGATTCATTGGCTCTTTGAATTCTTTAGAAATATGTCCATGACCATACTAATTATATCAAGTTGACATCAATGAAAATACAATACATTAACTGATTTAATGTCTTGCATTAACTTTCTTATGTTTCTATGATCATCAACTTAACATCTTCAAACATTCAATCAGTTATAGTTCATCAATCTCTCCCTTTGGCATTGATGGAAACACACTACATTATCACACTATATTATCACAAATACAATATGAAATATAACATTTGAAGTTCATCAAACTACCAATCTTATGTACTATAATTGATACAAATATCTGGTCCTCGGTAAGCTTACATAGCTTATATTTGAATCTTGCAGCTTTCTCTTTGTCTTCAATTGCTTCACTAGATATATGTAGAATATTCCTTACTCTGATGTGATGTGTTCTTTTCCTGTGTTGAACTCTCTTCCTTTCACTATTCTCTTTTCTTTTGATGTCTCTTGTCAGCAATTCTCTCCCTTTATATGTATTCTCCCTTTCTGGTTACATCTCTCCCTTTGGATAATGTGATGGATATAATCTCTCCTTAAGGGATATAATCTCTCCTTAAGGGATATAATCTCTCCCTGAGGTGATAATGGATATAATCTCTCCCTTTGATAGCAATGCAAAATAAATCCTTTCTATCCATAATATACTCTTTGAATTTCCCAATCCATCAGTAATACAACAACTCTGGTTCTTGGAGTAGATAAATTCCTTACTGTGTATAGATGTATCTTTGAGGTCCATCTCTCTACTTGCATCAACATGATTGATATTCTGATAATATGTAGGTTGATGCAGCCTTCTAGTCATTTTACTGACTAGTAGACAAGGGTCAGACCCCTAGTCTTTTTCTCTAGTACTCAAATGCATCCTTGGGTAGTGGCTTGGTGAAGATATCAGCTAATTGTTCCTTAGATTGCACATACTCAAGTACCACCTCCTTTGCTTGAACTTGTTCTCTCAAATAATGATACTTCATAGCAATATGCTTTGTCTTAGCATGCATGACTAGATTCTTGGAAATGTTTATTGCACTTGTATTATCACAATAGATAATTACTTGTTCAAGAATTTTCATAAGCATACCTTCCAATAACTGTTTGATCCATGCAATATTTGAGTAGTTTGCAGCAGCAAAAACATACTCTGCTTCTACAATAGATTGAGAGATGCATCCTTGCTTCTTGCTGATCCATGTGACAAGTCTGTCACCTATAAAGAATGCTCCTCTAGTTGTGCTCTTTCGGTCATCAATATTTCCAGCTCAATCAGCATCGGTAAAGACCTTAAGTTCAAATTTTCCTTCTCTTCTATGCCATAATCCATAGTCCTTGATATTATTCAGACATCTTAGGGTTCTTTTCACAGCAGTCATATGTGATTCCTTGGGATTAGTAGAAAATCTTGCAACTATTCCTATTGCATGTGCAATATCTAGTCTAGTATGTACAACATACATGAGTTTTCCAATCATTGATCTGTACAAAGTATGATTTACCTCTGATGACTTGTCCTCCTTTGTCAACTTACATCCAGTTGTCATCAGTGTTCCAACTAGTTTGGAATCTTCCATCTTGAATATTTTCAACACTTCCTTGATGTATTTGGATTGTGTAATGAAAATACCTTCATCTTGTTGGATGATCTGTAGACCAAGAAAGAACTTGATCTCTCCAAACATAGACATATCAAATTCTTTGCTCATTTCATTTGCAAATGATTTTTATAGCATATCATTGCCTCCAAATATGATGTCATCAAAAAATATCTCAGCAATCAAAATGTTAGCATCAGTATCTTCCTTCAAATAAAGATTATTGTTTTCACTAGTTCGTACAAATTTGATACTTATGAGATAGGAATGAAGTCTTTCATATCAGGCTCAGGGTGCTTGTTTCAATCCATACAAGGCTTTATGTAGTCTACATACCATGTTCATCTTGTCTAGATCAACAAACCCTTAGGGTTGCTCAATGTATACCTCTTCTTCAAGTATTTCATTTAGGAATGTAGAATTGACAACCATTTGGTATACCTTGAATCCTTTACATGTAGCATAAGAAAGTAATATACTTACTCCTTCTAGCCTAGAAATGGGTGAAAATGTCTCTCCATAGTCAATCCCTTCTTCTTGTGCATACCCCTTGCATACTAGTCTTGCTTTGTTTATAGTGACTTCTCCATTCTCATTCAGTTTATTCCTAAATATCCATTTTGTACCGATGACATTCTTGTCATCTGGTCTTGGTACAAGTGTCCATGTCTTGTTTTTCTCAATATGCTCAATCTCCTCATTCATAGCACTAATCCATTCATTATTATTAAGTGCAACATTGACAAATTTTGGCTCAAAATCACAAATAAGACATCTTGTGTTTAGAGACTTACTTATGGTTCTCATACCAGCCTTCTTGTCACTTATGATCTGGTTCTGTGGATGGTTCCTTTTGACATATCTCACAAGTACAGGTTCAATTCTTTGTCTATCATCTTGATCATCATTTTGTCCTATATTCTGATCTCCATCACTTGGTACATCATCTTGAGCAATATCCTGATTGTCAGTATTTGCAGCCTGATGCTTAGGTGCAATAATATGTTGCTCAGGAGCTATAAATTTTTGCTTGGGTAGAGTGTCAATTTCTTCATTGTAAACAAACCAGTTGTAGTCATCTAGTTCTTTTGTGCATTCCTTTTCATTCTTCTCTGCAAATTCATCTATCTTTAGATTTACACTTTCAACAATTTTGTTAGAGGATTTATTGAGACATTTATAAGCCTTCCTCTTGGTGGAATACCTTAGAAAGATTCCTTCATCACTTTTGGAGTCAAGTTTTCCATTTCTATCATCTTTTAAGATATAACATTGAATACCAATTTTTTTGAAGTAACTTACATTGGGTGTGTAACCATACCATAGCTCATAGGGTGTCTTCTTGGTGTCTTTCTTCAATTGTACTATGTCAATGTGTAAATAGCCGTATTGATAGCTTCCCTCCAGAAGATTTGGGTAATGCCTTTCTCTATCATTAGTGTCCTTGTACAATCAATAATGGATATGTTCCTTCTTTCAACAATTCCATTTTGATGTGGTGTTCTCAGTGTAGAGACCTGTCTTTTGATTCCATGCTTATTACAAAAGTTAGTGAATTCATCTGAAATAAAATCCCCTCCTCTATAAGATCTTAAGAATTTCAATTCTTTACCACTTTGTTTTTCTACCATTGAGTACCATTTAAACATCTTGAATGCTTTAGATTTATCTTTTAGAAACATAACTTTCATCATTCTAGAGTAATCATCAATAAAAAGAATAAAATATCTATCACCATAGTAACTCTTTGTCCTCATGGGTCCACATAAATCAATATGGACTAATTCTAGAATGACATCAAATGTATGGGTTTTTCTTTTGAAACTAAACTTTGTCATCTTACCTATTTGACAATTTTTGCACATGATATTGTCTGGCTTAATCATCATCGGTAAGCCTCTTACATTTCTCTTTTTGCTTATCTTTATCATGTTCTCAAAGTTTACATGACACAATATTTTGTGCCAAAACCACATGTCTTTGTTTCTATCCATTAAGCAAGTGGTGTCAGTGTCATTCAGATAGAATAAGTTACCTTTTGTCAGCTCACCGGTACCAATCAGACTTTCTGATTTATTGAAGATCTTTTCCTTCTTATTTTCAAATGCTACTCTATGACCTGAATTATTCATCTGAGAAACACTCAATAGATTATAATTCAATCCTTTCACCCAATAAGCATTTTCATATTTTATCAGGTTATTCAACATTATAGTTCCTTTACCCTTAACTAGACAAGGTGTGTTATTACCCATTCTTACTGAACCTCCATTATAGTATTCAAAAGTCTCAAAATTTTGTTTTTCATTAGTCATATAATGAGTGCAGCCACTATCTATGATCCAGACATCATTTTTACTAACTTTAGATATGAGTGCAGTTTCTACATGCCTTTCTTCATCATCATCTAAATCATCTTTTACTGCCACAAACACCATCTTGATGTCTTCATCAAATTTAGTGTTAGTATATTCATCTTTGCATTTAGCTAGATAACTAGCCTTCTTTCCTTTGTCCTTGTAGTCTTGGGTATCTCTTCTTTCTGATTGTCAGTTTCTTCTGTAATCACCTCTGTCAAACTTCTTTGCAAATGACCTATCATTACTTCTATCATCTTTTGTTTAGTTAGGACATCTTGTAGCAAAGTGTCCAATCTCTTTACAATTAAAACACACAAGTGGTAATTTACCTTTGTATTTACCTTTGCCTCTCTGCATCCTTCTAGCCATAAGTGCTTCAATTTCATCAAGATCTTCTTCTTCACTTTCACTATCACTATCTTTTCTCATAGTGTGCTTATGACTTGATTTACTTATTCTCAAAGAATATTTGAATGCAGACTCTATGTTTGGTAAGGCACTATTATCAAAGTTATTCATTTCAAATGAAACCAGTCTTCCAATCAAACTATCTAGAGTAATGTTGCTATTTTCTACTGCTCTCATTTCTTGTATGGAAGATACTCTAATAGCAGAAATAGGCAGTAAGGTTCTTAGAGTTTTACTTACCACTGAATCTTCATCTAGTACACCTCCAAATCCTTGAATAGCATTGACTACCTCTTTGATTCTTGTGATGTACTGTGTGATGTTTTCACCTTCTTTCATTCTGAGATCATCAAACTTTCTTCTAAGGCTTTCTACCTTGGCTCTTAGAACATTCTTATCATCACCATGTACAAGCTTCAATTTGTCCCACGTCTGCTTTGCAGTTGTGCATGCTTTAAAATCTTCAAATTCAGCATCAGAGAGTGAGGAAGCAAGCTATATCATCAGGTAGCTATGCTCATGCTTCTCTCTCATTTGTTCAACTATGGGAGCTCCTATGGGAAACACATATTCAGTATCTAAGTATTGAGTAACATCATTTCCAATACTTGATAAGTGGATTCTTATTCTTCTTTGCCATGAAGCAAAGTTTTATTTTTTCAACTTGGGCGCATCTCATCTGTTCATCTTGTGATCTTTAGCTTGAGCTGTTAAACTCCCTTTCTAAGCACACAAGCTCTGATACCAATTGTTAGTAATAACTGAGAGGGGGGTGAATCGGTGGCCTAAAAAATTAATCCTTAAATCAACCCTTCAAACTAGTACCACCAATTTATACCTCTAGTCATCTTTAGTCTTGTAAGATGAATGCCTTGAAATAATTATATCAAATTACTACTTATCGGAATGCTTTGTAAATCCTTCTTCTGTATGTTTACCAATAAGCAGTCTAACTATTTACCGAAACACAGTAAATAACTAGTCTATATCGATCAGTCCAGATTTACTTAAGTGAAATGAAAAACAATAAAGTAATGACTCATAGACACATTAACACATGGGTTTTTAACGTGGAAACCCTATTAAGGGAAAAATCACTAGGACCGGTACCCCAAATTTTCACTCTTCTGAAGTGAGCTCAGTTAAGAGCCAACCATGTTAAAGGTTACAAACACACTATTAGGTGTGACCTTGTTAGAGGATTTAAATAGATAGTTTGTCACTTATTATCTGGCATCTAATGCTACCATCCTTGATTAGACACTCACTTGGCCTATCAATTGGTATCGGGCATATCCAATACTACTTTGTATGATCAAAATTTTTGATACTCCTTGTGATGTATCTCAATTACAGAAGACTTTTAATTCCTTCTCGGTTAAGAGACTTGAAGCCTCAGTGGTTAAACTAAAATAGTAAATTGATCTGTTCACATATCCAGCTTGAATTGTAGATTTTCAGATCTATTGTAAGTGCATTACCTTTCTAATCAATGTTATCAATTTAATACCTTTGCTCCACACTGTTATGCTCTATGATGTTGTATCAATGTTCGTCGGTGTCTACAAAATTTAGCTCTTTCCTCACCTTGATTGATCAGGTCTGAATGAATAATTTCTTCTCCTTCAGAATCTCTTTAGAATCTATTCTCTTGTCACTCCCCTTATTCATACTGAATAATCTTTTCTCTTATATAGACATGATTTCACTATTTCTTGGCTTTCTTGATCTTGGCATGATCGACAATTCTCGCCAATTAGATTTAAAGAAAAACTCCAGTTTTATCTCATAGAGATCTTCTTGCCAACTGGACAAAGAAGCTTTAAATCCTTTACTTATCTCTGGCTTTATATTGTCGACTAAAACAATGATAAGTATCAGTTAAGTCTAATCTTAGAGAAATATTTTCCTAATATTTCATTCCAAGGAATAACTTTCTCACTTATATGTTTTTTTTATTATTTTTTTTCTTCTCTTTTCTTGTCTTGTTCTTGTAATCAATGCTTGAAAAGAAAACTCCCAATTACTCAAACTAGATTCTTAAGGGTGTTGATTGAGAGGAGAAATTTGAAGATTCAAATCATCATCATGTAGTGGATGAGAAAAGAGTTGGTGAAGACCCACAAACCAGTCCAGTCCCATAGAAGGTGTCTTTGCATCCACAATCTCTATCAAGCAATGAAAAGACAATAGAGTATCATCATAAATGTCACAAATTACCTCTGATTTGATCTCAAAAAGGAGATCAATGCAAAAATCATTACAAACAAGATCTGTTAATTCCATAAAACCACCTAATGAAAATTTGCTAGAAACAACAGTGTAACAATTCAAAGCCCTATCAATAACTGAGAGAGAAAACATGTATGGATTAATATAGTCATAAGTGATTAACCAGACCATATCACAGTCCAATAAAATATCCATACAAATTGTAAGGAAATGAGAAATCATTTTAGTGTCAAGAACCTTGGGAATCTTTACCAACCATTCCTTGCCAAGTATTAGCTAAATGGCATTTTTAATATGAGAATGGGGAGAGGGAAAAACTAACCTTCCTAAATTTTTAGTATTGTAAGGAGAAAATTCCCATTGCTTCCAAAAATGGGAGGGAAGGACAATTATGTACTCCATCGACCCAAAATATTCACCCCAAAAAATAGATAACCAGAGCTCATAAGAAGAGAAGCACCACTAGTGACTAATAAATTAAAACTTAAAAATGGCCAGATAAATAAGAAAGAGAAAGCCCTCGGCCATATTGAGAAATGATTACATTGCAAGTAATTTTCAATTCTTAGTGCAAAGAATAGATACAAAATGAGATAACTTGAACAAAATATTTAAGTAATTATTTTGAGTTATAATGTTTAAGTAATTATTTTCAGATGTTATAAAAGAAATAAATAATTAATAAACATCACAAGAGGCACGAGTAACCAGAAAATTTAGTAGGTCTAGAAAATGCATTGGAATTTTTCTTTCCTATAAGGACTGGTTACAGATTAGGACAATTTTAGTGGTAGATCCACCAACTTAACCTATTTCCCTTAAAATAAGGATTCTCTATTTCCCATATTTTATTTTGCTGCATTGGAGGTTCTGTTACTGAAACATATAGTCACAATCAAATGCAAATTATTATTGTGTATCTTCATCAAAGAATAAAATGCATGAAAATGCATCACAAAGCATCTCTACATTTTTTTGGGTGTTTGAATTTTGTGGTTGTCTTGCGGCTCCTGGACTATACCAGTTGCCAACTAGGGCAATTTAAAGATGAATTCAAATGAACCACTACTGTAAGCTATGAACCAAATATCAATAGCATAAGATCATATCAAACAAAAAAAATGAAGCAGTAACCAAGAACCCCTCAAAAAGAACTCTGCAAAAATTCTCTATAATGGACCTATTGTGACTGCATGCCCAAAAGTCTGTTTAAATTTAGAATGGGTAGAAAAATTAAACAGTTTTTTAAATAGTTTATCAAATGAAAACATTTCTTATGTTTCTATGATGATATTCTCTTAATTAAATTAGTTTTTAATTTCATGGTATTTTTTTATTAACCTGGTTTTTAATTTGTTGTCTTAGGTTGCATGTAAACATTTTCTAGCAGAGAATTTGTTAATATTTGATATAAATATTATCACATTCAGCTTGATATTACTATGAAGGTAATAGATGAGCACCTGATGTCCTTTGTGATAAGCTAGCTTTGGTATATTAGTTTCAAAGCTCTCACTTACACTTATGATATCAGTAAATCTCTTATGTAAAAGAGAGTTTTGTCCCTTTCAATATGATTGAAGGATATGGATATTCATAAATTTATGAATATATCGGGGTTTTGTTAGGTATTATCATTAGAAATGCAAAGTGATTGAACCATTTAAAATAATTCCTCAATTAAATGTTGCCTCATGAAATTCAATGACTGCGGTTGATGCAAAAGGAAAAAAAATCTTTTGAAAAAGGTTTAGAAAATCTCAATCAAATGTAATCGGTAGGCTCAAAGTTTATGAGTTTTTTTTTCATTCTCTATTTTCCTACACTAAGGGAAGAACTTTAGACCATTTTTTTTTCTAGATATTTTAGTTGGAAATTCATCCACAATGTGGAACCATAGACAAAGTTCCTGAATTGTTTGACAAAATGCCTAGAAAAGTGGTCATCTCATTAAATGAAATAAAATGAGAGCAGAATGTGGGAAAACTAGATTTTTGCAAGGAGGCTCTTTGAAATATTTCATTCTAAAGCACACACTACCACATCGTAACATAGTGAATGTTTATGAGGTCACACGCTTGTGCTAGCTATGGTGAAAATAACCTAAAAATTATTATTATAATGCATTTTAAACCTATGGTTATCAAATGTCAAATGGATATGCATGCAAAATTTCAAAACATTAATAAAAAATTTGAATGTTTGATAGAGTCTCTCAATAGTCTGAGTCATTTCTTGTTTAAGTATAAAGAAGACAAATGAAATGTTTGACTAAATACATTGAAGAGGCACAATATCATGAAATGGAAAATTGCAATTATGTTCAAAATCAATTTGTTTTAAAGATTTTATAAATTTTCAAAGAAATGTAATTAGCAACATAAAGAAAAATTTCACAACCTTTACGAATATTCATCCCTACAGATCTGACCTACTTAAACATTGAAGAAGTTTAATTTATGTGACATGTTCAATAAAATACATCATAGAAACATCATTGCAAGATATGCTAAGGGAGACTGGAGTGAAACAAAAACTTCACTGGAAACTTAATTCTTCAAATAAAATAAATATTAAAACATCCCCTTTCCTCTTCAAATCAGGTAAGTATACAATACATGAGCTACACAATTGCCACTTATTACATTACAATTAAATCCTAAAAGATTAGTAGGTAGCTAAAATAAAAATATAATTCCTAAACACGCAAAACTAAATACCTCCTGTACAAAACTTAGTCGCTTATCAAACATTTTCCAACAGCAAATTAACGATGACAAAAGTCATAAAACCTAAAACTATTATACTGACAATGCAATTCATCAGAGCTACATTGTGAATATTCCCCACCACTACAACAAATAGCAATGGAAATGGTGCTATAATAGAGGTCTTAATAGACATGTTCAGATATGGCGGCACAGAAATAGAATCCATTGGCATCAGCGTTATAGTAGATGGTGGAGTTGCACAAATTGACGACCTTGGAGCTGAGATGCCCTGATTTGGGGGAAATGAAAGGGCTCATAATGGAATATATGGGGAAACAGATGGGGAAATTACAGGAATATAAATTAGGGGTTTTCAAAATGCAAGAATGAAAATTGGAGGTTTGGAAAATGCACCTACTTCCATTTTCCAAGCTAAACAAATGCTTGAAATGAATGATGCACTTATATGATGAACCGTGCTATTATTACATCTATTTGCAAACCAAATACACCATCTATTGCATCTATTGAATAAAGGGTTGCCTTTATTTAGGGAACACTTACAGGTGGTCGATTCAAGGCATTTGTGGCCCTCCTCTAGCTCTTCTTTAGCGCATAATGGCGTTTCTCTACTCTGTCGTGCAAAATAATTAATTGTAATGAATTTTTTTTTTTAAATTTATGCCCATGTTAGTCTAAATTTTGACCAACCGTCCTGGTTGTAGAAATTTTGAATAACATGAGAATGGATTAAAAAAATCAAAGTTTCCTTCTATAATCTGACCAAGAAAAACCATTTTAATGCTTGGTCAGAAATGTGGGTCAAATGTACTAGTGTAGTGCAACTTCATGAGGGCCAAATAACTCAACTTTGATTATTTATACATAATTATATCTTATAATGGCTACCCTCAGATTCAAAAATTTAGAACAAGATTTTGAAATGTCTAGGTATCATTAATGAAGGCATGAAATGGAAGATTGGCAATTATAGGAATATAAGGTTTTGGGAGGATTTTTTGGTTGGGGATAAGGCTATGGAAAGTATTTTGAGCTTTACAGATTTTATGAAGACTTTAAAAAGACTCTTTGGTCCATAGGTAGTTGGTTAAAATACAAGTTTTTTTAGATGGAAGGACCTCACGCAATGTTTCCAAAACATATATGATCTGATCCAAAAAGCTACTGAGATTCAAAGAATCAAAAGCAAGGTTAGAATCCCCATGTTCTATAGGGAGGATACGTTCTTTTGGAAAAAGGAGAGAAAAGGAGATTTTTCTGTTAAATCAACTTTAAAAATTCTATTAAAGAATGACAGTGTTCCAGATTATTGTAAAAAAGTTTGGAATCCACAACTAATTCCTAAGATCAACTTCTTTTGGTGGGAAAAAAATGCATAAAAAATCCCAACTCATGATAATCTTGTTAAAAGAGGATTACAACTCCCCAATAGATGCATTTTCTGCAAACTGGAGGAAGAAAAATGATCTGAATTATGAAATCATATTACAACACCTGGTGTGATATCTGCAGTATTGTTAAGTTCAATATAAAAACCAGAAGATTAACAATGAAATTGCAAGCCAAATAAATTGACCCATTCTATTCAAAATTGGAGTTCATATAAATCTGATGGATCCCAAGGGTCACTAAAATCCCTTGGAAATGAAAGGAAGAGTCCTCATAATGTTTATTACAAATAAAGTATTTAAAACTACCAAAAATATATTTTTTTTAAAAACAATATATAAAAATAGACCCACTTGGAGAAGGCATAACTTTCTATTCCTAGCTCCGAATTGCGAACTGTTTACTCCATTGGAAAGGTCTTCAATAAATCTCGAACCAAAATTGGGAGGTCACACCGACATGGGTCCTTCCTGAGGCATAGAGGCCTCGAAAGGCCTCAAAGAACTTCAAAATTGTAGTTTACTGAAACATAGAAAATACCAAAAAATTGGATTTCAGTATTTTCCCAATTTCATCCTAGACTATGCTTTGATAAAAAATATCCCTAACCTTTTACATCAATGCCATATTTCTTAGAAACTATGGCAGAAAGTGATGGAAAAGTTTGATAAACCATGGGTTTTCAATAGCAGGTTTCAACAATTATTCCTTGAGTGGAGGAGACCTACCTATAATCCCCTAGTGAGGCAATTATGGCTTCAAATACCCTCCCATGTTTTTTCAAGCCTGTGGAAGGAAAGGAACAACCAAATCTTTAGGGATACTAGAAAAATTGGTGAAAAGTGTCTTCAAAACTATGTGTAAATTATTGTCTTAGAACTTGTTAATTACCATCTGGAAGCTCCCTAGATACCCTCTAACTTAGTGGGATAACATAATAGCTAATAATTGGAACTTTCCAATGGCTTATGCTAATTTTGACAACTCAAAAAGATTAGCAAGAAAAACAATGAGATGGAAATTCCCCATTGCTGGTCGGTACAAGCTTAATTTTGATGGAGTTGCTAAATAGGGAAATGTTTTGAGTGGAGGGGTTATAAGATTCTCTAGAGGAGAACTTATTGCTTCCTATGTTGGTAATATTAATGTTTACACAAATAATCAAGCTGAATATATGGCCCTCTTTTGGGGAATTAAATTTTCTCTTTCAATGGGTATAAAAAATCCTAACATAGAAGGATATTCAAATCTTATGATTGATGCTACTAAGGGGTCAATTTAAGCCAGTTGGTTAATTGAAAGGATTATGGAGGATGTTAGAAAAATCCTCCTAGGCTTAGAGTCATTTACCATAAACTATAATTTTAGGTAAGGAAATATTGTAGTAGGTGTTATGGAAGCCATGTGTTTACCTCTAGAAGGAATTAGATGATGGAGGAATAACGAATGTGTTCCACACCATGTGAAGACCCTTCTTATGGGAGAGAAAAATTTTGATATTGAGGGAAATGTGAGTTCATATTAGAATCCTTTGGGGTTTCCAATTGAGTATGGACATGTTACTTATAAAGGAGAGGATTGATATGTTAAGAATGATTAAGGGGCAACCCTTAAGCTTCACAGAAGAAAAATTGAGTTTGATGACTAAGCATAACAAGGTGGAGAAATGGATTCAGTATGTGACTTTACCCCCATGTGGAAATATGATGTTTCATCAAGGGAAAGGATAATACATGACTAAAATGAAGTACTTGTTTATGATGAGATGGTGTCGCCATTGAGAATTTACGAATGATATTAAATTTTTTTTTTTAATCATAGGGTTTCCAAAGATTTTTAAATCTTTAATGATTTTATTTAAAATACTAGGATGAGTTCTCTGAAAGAAAGAATAATCAAAAAGGGTAATGAGGTTGTTGAGGGCATAAAGACCCATAATTATATTGAGTACTTTGATTTATTTTTGGTGTTTCCTTCTAATTTTTCCATTAGAAACAAGTTTGGGCTTCTTGAGAACTAGAATTCTAATGTGTCTAAGAAAGACATCATGGGTGGTGATAGGGTCAGAGTGGAGCCAAGAAGACATGATGAATTAAAAAATAATGTCACTATTTGGCACATCTGCAAGGACAGGGGTTGTGCAGTAATTGAGAACATGAGTGGGCATGATAAAAACGTGTCTATCTAGTTTGCCTCATCTTGGGTAGATAGAAGGGTTTCTATTGGTGGAATTTTGTTTGAAATCAATGAAGATTTGATAGCTAAGGTGATAAGTGTCTTGACTACTGGAAGGAAATGGAAGAAAATGAGCAGGGTGTCAAATATGGACAACCTCAATCAATTTTCTTGAGAAAATGAAAATTGGTAAAACACCATGGTGGCTATGAATGTGAAATGCTCTCGAAGCGCTCTAACTAGGTATGTCTCATGGTGAAAAAATAATTCACCCTTGAGATAAAATTTAGGGTTTAATATTTCTACCACATGCCCTTAATAATTTTTCCGATCATAGGATTATCTCATTCTCATTTTTTCTCCTTCACTCTCTAGAAAATTTGATTAAGTGGTAGACTTTGCTTAAAACCAGGGTAAGAAACCCATTCCCCTCAACCAGGGTGTCATCCTTTGGCTCAATCATTTCCATTTTCCTCTCTATCTTCCTAGGCCAATTTTTGTCTAGAAAGCCCTTAATTTTGGTACCCCCCTTTACTAGCCTTTTAGATACACCTGGATCCAACAATAAGAAATATCTTAAAAACCCTAGGTTAAATTCTTTCCATGACTCCCCTAAAACGCCTACCCATATTGCTACTAAGGTGGAGTCAGTTGATTTCAAGAAAAAATCACAACCCCCTAGAAGGAAAAAAATAAAAGTAACGACTAAAAAGTCAAGTTTACAATTCAAGAGATAGAGTCTGACATAGAGGCTACTAAGGAAACCATTACCCCTAGAAGGTAAACTATGATTTCTACTCTCCCTGTGGGAAAAAGGAAAAATAAAATGATTGTGTCAGAGTCTTAAGAAGAGGAAGAAAATGGGAGTGAGGATAAATAAGATAAAGGAAAAGAGGTGGAAATAGAAAAATGATAAAGATATGGAAACCAAGGATAGTTTGAAGTTTGCAAAAAATTCCTCCCATGTTTCATAAAGCATCAAATGGGGCCCATAGACCTCATGAATGAGATGATGCCAAAGGAAATTTTTTCTACCAAACCTATTACTGTCGGGACTTGTGATAAATATGTCATTATGATAGGTGAGCTTGAGAAGACCAAGACCAGAGTTTTAGAAATTGAAAGAAAAATTGGAAGTATTTCCAGGTTCTCCATGCGGGTGATGCGTAGTTCAATGCCTTTTCTATGTTTACTGCAAACTAAAGTTCTGAGAGATGGAAACAATGAGGAAGACAATAGTAAGAAAATATTCAAGTTCCTCATGGAGAACTAGTTTGTTATGTTGCATCGAGTGAGATGCAATTTCAAATGAGCTCAAAAGGGACGTCCCTTCTACTATTTATTTTCTCTATTGATAATTTCCATCCTCGATATAGTATGAAGATTTTTAATGCTTTTTTGGTTTTTAGTTATGATACTGTTAGTAAATGTTTTTATGTTTACTGGGGATGATCCTATTATTTGACTTTTAGTAGATTAGATGGTATACTGGATATGAATTCTAGAGACTTTTATTCCTTTTTGATGGTTTGGATGATCGTTATATTTTGATGTTTTTGATGTTAGTAGTTAGCGATTAATGTGTTGTTAATGTGCTATTATTGTCCATCGGCTGAGTGAACACCCTATGGGTTGTTGTATTAATGGGACAACACCCTTGGTTTTTCTGCTTTAATATTAAAAAAAAATCAGATTAATCTTGATACAAATTTATTAAAAGATGTGTATTTCATAAGGTCAAGTATTTCTTAAAATTGCCATCAACTCACCCATAGAATTTATAGTCCTCTAAATAAGATGCTTCTTGATTCAAAAATTCTAAAAAAAGCATACACAAAATTTTAAATGAAACATTAGTATTTTTTTTTAATATTAAAATGAATACTATCTCATAGAGAACTTTTTATTTGAATTATTATACAAACAAAATCCTTCATACAAACAAAACCCTTCATAAAAATGTTCTGATAATTTAGTATACTTATAAAACTAATCTAAAAGAACCTTTAAATATTTTTAATTGAAAATCCCTTAGACTTTCACCCCTAAGAGATCTAAGACCATAATTATTTTATTTAACAAGTGATATCTTTAATATGGATTGTCCTTGATAATCTAGGGATAATAGATATAGTAGTGTTTAATTTAGGAGGGCACATCTTCTCTAATTTAAGAAGACAAAAGTCATTTTATTTGATAAAAAAAAATTTGTTTAAGATTTATTTGGTGTAATCTCTTTTTTCATTTAAATTTTTTTAAATGTGTGAAATTTTGAAAGATTTTTTTTCTTAAATTCGTGAAATTTTAAATAATTTTTTTAAATTGATATTCTAATAATATATTTAGACAATTAATTATATTTTCATATTAAAAATAAAAATATATTTTTATTTTTTATAAGATTAACATTTAAGATCATAGTCAATTATTAGTGTGTACAAAATGTAATAACATTATGCATCCGATCACTGGATCAAGGTATGCTTGATTATTATGAAGTATCTTACCCTAGAAGGTCGGTTTGGGACTTGTTACAACTATCACTTCCCTCTGTTAAACCATTTTCATTAAAATGAAGAAATATGTTTTCCTTTTTTTCTGCTGCACTCGTTGGAGGCGTCGGTGGTTGATGTGAGGGAAAAGAAAAAAAATGAAGCAAAACTTATGCATTCTCCACCAAGGCCTCATTCTATGACTTTACAATTTCCATCATGCTTTGTGTCCTCCTAGATTTGTTACCTTGCAGGAAATTAATGCCCTCACTACTAATAACCCTAATGAGATAGTGGCTTCCCTGTCTCAACCTACCTCATCCTCAAAAATGCCAACACCTGCAAGGAATAAGCCCAAGAAATCACGCCAAGACAAATTTGGTCTGATGGGAGAAGTTTAAATAAATATTGACTCGGATAATGAAGAGGAAGACAATGATAGTAGGAGGTGGTCCCACAGGATTGCGTCCAACACCCAAGTTAAATAGAAGGCAGTTAGGAAAAGATACCTGGAGGTTGAAGATGAAGAGGCGGATTCAGAGGAGGAAGAAGGGAGGAAAAAAGGGAGTAGTGACGAAAACAAGAAAGGGAAAAAAATTAAAATTAAGGAGGATAGCTTAGACAAAGACAAAGGTAAAGATACCCTAACTAAGGAGGGAGGTGAGAAAAGCCAAGAATCTACCTAGTTTTTGGCTAGTTTTAAACTTCCCATGGTGGACTTCTCCAAAAATAAAATGATGGGAGAACATATGACTGAGTTGCTGCTTACTGCTACCTAACCTTTGGGCTAGCCAGAGGTTACTGGATCTAAGAAGGATACGGGGGGAACAAGGATGGGGTCCTGAAGGAAAGTGATGAGGAGGTTAAGGCCGACCTGAATCAAATGAAGGGCGATATTAAGCGGCTCCGTTACTTAAGTCATGACTTGGGCTCCAAAAATGACCTTCGGGTGATGAAGGATGAAATCAGGGAGCTGGGAGAGAGCTTTAATAGAATTACATAATTCATCGTTAAAGAGATGCATTCGGTGGCTACAACTCTTCAGCTTCTATACCTGGAGAGTTTGAAGACTTCAGATAAGGAAAAGAACGATGGGAAGCTCTTCTAGTTTCTTGCAGAGGACTGGCTGAAGCTGCTGCTAAATGGAGGGGGAAAAACCCCAAGTGATTTTCCTTTTGTTCTTTTTTGATGATCTTTTTCTCTAGTTTCTACTGGTGGTCGGTTGTAAAGGGCCTACTTTTTACTATGTTTTTTAACTATGTTGGCCATAAGGCTATTAATTGGTTTTATGCTAATGTTAGGGTTTTTGAGAACTTTTCTTCTACTAATGTTCATAGGCTAGTTACCAATTTCATTGTGAAGTTGGGGTCTATTAGTGATCACAGGTTGGTTACCAATTTCATGGTGAAGCTGGGGCTTGTGGGTACTAGTTTTTGGTTTCTGAATTTGAAAAAGGGGATAGGCTGAGGGTGTACTACTGATGGTTTTGTGTTGGTACTCTGGAACTTCTCATGTTGGATTTTTTTCTATTTTGGGTCAGCCCCCTCATTCTGGCTGCTTTTTAATCAAAAACATTATGCATCCCAACTATTATTTTACATAAACAATCCACCCACCCAATAGGTTATTTTTTCTCTTTTTTCAATCAACTGATATATTTTCCTTTTAAAAAATTGCCTTTTAGGAGGCCTCTGCATATTTTTCTTTTAAAAACATGAATGATAGTTCCACCTTGAAAATTGATATTTGGCCATGCTTGTCAAATAAATCTTTATGACGATTATCTATTAGTAATTATTCTTAAATAATAAAACATATTATATTAAAAAGTTATAAATTAGAAATATATAAAATTATTAACTCTTCTTAAAATTTGATTGGATTTGATGTCCCATCCTTATTGATTGCAAGTTTAAATAATAAAACATAGTATATTAAAAAGGTATAAATTAGAAATATATAGAATTATTAGCTCTTCTTAATATATAATTCTCCATATATTAAAGAAAATTACTTTCATTATTACCAACTGCATAAATAATGTTGCCGACTATTATTGTTGACTGGTGATATTAACTAAGGAGGTAGTTTAAGACTAAATATATATTAAAGAAAATTACTTTCATTATTACCAACTGCATAAATAATGTCACCGACTATTATTGTTGACTGGTGATATTAACTAAGGAGGTAGTTTAAGACTACCACGATGGCACATAACTCCATCGTGGTAGTCACGACCATGATATGATCATGTACCATCGTAACCATCAAACACAATGTAAGTGGTAAGTAAAAAATACAAACAAAACAATGGAGAACACATAACATATTGCAGTCTTCGACATTGTTTCTTTGCAGAATTCTAATAATATTTAATCCAAATCACAATTTAATCAATACTACAAAATATCATTGAATATACTATTATAAACTTGGTTGGATAAGAAGAATATATATACATAAGGAATATTGGGTAAGAGATGAGGATTTCAAATATCCATTCAAATAAATATGATATAAATCAACATGGTATCAGAGCAGGTTTGAGAAACGATCAAGATCAGATTTTAAATCTATATATATTTTGTTAGAAATATAGTACCTACAAAATGGTGAATGGAATTAGACTTGAAGGTGCTTCAAATTTTGAAGCTTGGAAACTACAAATGATGCTAATACTAAGAAAGCATGAGTTAAAAACAATCGTAGAAAATCTTCCTAAATCTAATGAGAATGATGAGAAAAGTCAATGGGAAAAGGAAAATACCAGAGAAATGAAATTATTAGTAGATAGAGTAAAATATCATCTACTACCTATTATCACAAAGTTAGACTCTGCAAATGATATGTTCAAAGCCCTAAAAACATGGTTGAGATCAACAACACTAGCAAGATTCTTACTCTTAAAAAACAACTCTCTAATATTAAAATGAATTAAGGAGAGACCGTCACTTCATACTTTATGAGGATAACAGAATTAAGAAACCAATTCTCAACAGTTGGTCACATCTATGATAGTAAAGAGTTAACTATGATAACTTTACATAGACTCCCTATCTCATGGGAAAACTTTAGACAAGGAATAAGTTCTCATTCTAAACTCCCCAAATTTGATCAACTAAAAGCTGACGACATTCAAGAAGAGTGTAATCTAGTATCTAGAGGAATCAGTATGGAATCTTCAAATGAAGACATTCATATTCTCACCACTAATTTTAAAAGGAAAAAGGGAAAGGATTCAAATAATAAAATGTCATTCAAGAAACAGAGAGTCTACTCTAAAATATAATGTTATAGATGTGACAACTATGGTCACATTGCAACAAAATATCCTGATAGACTCAAATGTCAAGCTTCCTTCGATGAAGTTAGTAATTCAAACTTGGATTCAGAGAAACTTGTATTCTAAAGAACTTCAAAATAACTCAAAATTTGTGAAATACTGGATTGAGAGGGAGTTCACTGTTCTTTACCATCCTCACTAACCTCCTATGAAAACAAAGGTGGAACACTTCATATGTAAACTTGGTATGTTATAATTACTGAGAAGAGTCTTTAGATATTTGATTATTGAACTAATGAATTACTTTATTAATATGTGTTATTTCATGACTATATGGGCCCTGTGTACATCATGAGGAAGTGATGACTTCCAAATGATTATCACTTGTATTTGCAGAAGTTATTGAAAGATGACGATCTTACAATAACTTAAATTTTCTATTATGATGGATATCTTATGATGTCTAAGAAGATCATGATAGATTATATCTTGCATGGTGGATTAATTTCCTTAAACAGACCATGAATATAATATTCATATGGTAAGTATTATTGAGGATACGTGTGCACATACCTTATGAACATCTTGAGTACTTGGTGAATATCATGTGACTTAATATTCAGGAGACCATTACTCATGATATCATGTGACGATATCTAAATGGTGGATATCTTCTGATCAAAGATATCCTTAAAATTTTTCATTCCTGATATTACTTTGAGGTAATATCTAGTTTTGTGTTTATCCTCCCTAACTAAGAGGGAGTGTTAATGTCATTGTAGTTTCAGTCAGATATAACGATTGGGTATATATATATATATAT